>JSYW01001408.1:0-13629 GCA_000787475.1 Lentinus polychrous | reverse complement strand
ATGGAAATTCGGACCTGTGCTATGTACTACAAGCGGGTGCATGTGAGACGCCGGTCCGTTCTACTTACCCCAGAGTGTCTCGGGAATTGGAGAGGCCTTCGGCCGACCTCCCAACTATCTCGGGACATTGGAACTAGGGTTAGCCCTAATTTAGGGTTGAGATCTCGGGAAATGGACTAGCATGTCGTCCAAATGTGGCAAGTTATCTCGGGAAATGGAACGGCATTTGGGGGTATTTTCGGGGGTCCTCGCAGAGTTAACGATAAGCTGACATCCAGAGTACCCGCCATGATCAGTTTCAATGGTTCGAATGAGAGTATGCTCCGAAAATGTGAGCGATCGTATACTTTGCAATTGGCCCTGCAGGGGAGATTAGACTGGCGAGCAGGGAACTCTGCGCTCAAAAGATATCATACAACAGGTACCACGGTGAAGGTCAAACGCGATAACAGCGCAAGAGACTCGAGAGTATGTACTAGTACGACAGAAGCGTTCTGATTCTACCACGTGATATCGAGATTCGGAAGGAGGAGCAACAACAATCCAAGTACATTTGGTCTGCACTACTCAGGCTCTTGCCAAGGGCGATCCTCGTTGGCATCAATGTCATCGTCATCCTCGAAGTTCGGCAAAACGTCGCCCAAAGTCAGGGAAGCCACGCGTTTGGTGAAGGAATTCATATTGTCCATTTCCGTATCGACCACTTCCTCATCGTACCTGTGGTGCAAGTCGACCTTTGTGTTAGTATCCCATGTAGGAACATGGCCCTTCCATCCCCCCTTCTTGTATATCTCGTTGAGATACATTCTCCACAGAGGATCCAGGGAGACGACTTCAGGGTCCCCCACAATAATAACTAGTGCCTTCGCCCGAGTAATAGCCACTGCCATTGAATAATGGACGTTCAAGCTGTGAGTATGAACAGTAGGATAGACGACTAACCATTGAAACGACGAGGACTCGCGACAAATCCGAGCGAATGCTTCACGTCGTAGGCAATGTACTCCCGGCTGCTCCGGACGGTAGAGATGATAATCACTCGCCGTTCCTGATTGTCCCAGATCAGTCAGTAAAGGTAAAGACTGTCACCAGCATTAATTCTACCTGTCCCTGGAATTCCTCGACGCTTCCTACTTTGATACCCTCATAGCCTGACAACGCGCGGCGGAGACGGCCGCACTGAGCCTGGTACGGCGCGATCACACCAATCTCTTCGTTCGCTATGAGGGTGTACCCTTAGGTCAGGGAGATACTCCAGTTTGAACAATCTGAAGACTCACTTATACGGTAGCGCCTATCTTCACGCAGGTACTCGACGTATTTCTTGACCTGAGTGACTTCCGAGATGTTGAAGAAGGACGGAGACGAGGCCTCCCGCTCATCCTTGCCTGAAACTGCATGGAAGATGATAGGGAAACCTTTGTTGCTAAGCCTTGGCCATCCAATGTACGACTGTGTGACTGATGGATCCCCGCAGGGCTGCAATTCTCCCTTATAGAAATTAGCATTTGGGAACTGTAGGATATCGGGGTGCGACCTAAAATTTTTCAAGAGCTTGACCACCCTGAGTTATCGTGAAACATCAGGTCACACTGATATCCCAGCAATGATGATGAACTCACGTCCTCCCTCGCCAACTGCCCTCGGAATACGGCGTATTCATAGCCATGAGTCGCTCGAGGTAGCTGACTTCTAACTGCAAACCTCTTGCGACTGGAGAGCGGATGATAGGCCCAAGTTGCATTGGATCGCCTGATAGCACGACATTCGTCTGATGATCACACAACGCCTTGATTGAGACCATTGCCTCCGGCTCCGTAGCCTGCCCTGCTTCGTCGATGAAGACATGAGTGAAGTGACCCGCGGGAACACCGACACCATGCAACACTGCAGCGGAGACGCATGTCACTACCACGACTTTGAAGCGACGAAGCACAGCCATTGGAGGAGCAGAGAACGTCTCCAAATCACCGGTTCCTTGGATGTTCAAATTGTGGCCTAGCGGAGGGGCCGCCGTTCGGTGCGTGAACGGCAAGAGTTCTGAAGGCACTTGTGACTTGTTGCGAGAGGGGGCATAGAGTCGGAAGAGTTTATCTGGACCAAGGCTTCTCAGTCTCATTGCAACCAGGTCCGCTGCGCTGTTACTTGGGGCACAGGCTACGATGCGAGCGTCAAATTTGGTGCGGAGGAGCTGTAGAATGGCTTCGACAATTGTGACAGTCTTTCCAGTACCAGGCCTGGTCAGGACGTGGTTCAGTTTACGCCATCCATGAATGAAGATACTGTACTTACGGCCCGAACACGATGAAGGGCGGTGAACCCTGAGGTAAACTGACGATTGATGCGACCGCCAGCATCTGACGATCATTCTGTGCGATCAGGGGGTTGTAGATGAATCTCTGCAGGTGCAGGCTGCCGACTTGTCCATTAGTCGGCACTCGAGAGACTAGTACGTCTTGTGCTCGCGGAAACAGGAGACGTCTCGGAGAAAATGCATTCATCAATGTTTCGTGCTGTCTTCTCAACGGCAAACGATTCAACTTGAACCGGACGTTGTATCGGCTGCTGGGCACATGACCTGCAAACGACTCATGGAACTTGAGGCCAACCTCGAGCAATCGGACGAAATGCACATGCCCTTCGAACCAATGGCCCTTATCTGAGCCGTGTCGCTGTACGAGGATACAGTCCCCTATGATTCCGATACTCAATCTCCGTCGGCAGCGGGTGTAAGTTAGTGAAGTGCTCACCGACAACAACACTAGGCCTGTTTTCCGCTAAACCAGGAACTTCCAGGCTACCACCAGAGCTTTCAACAGATGGAACAAGCATAATATAAACAGTCTATCACTCACCGATAATAAGCACCTTGTTTCGTCAATTGCGCATTGCTGAGATCGTAGGCTTCCAAGTCACGTCTGATAGAGAAAAGTGAATTCAAATGCAGTATGGTAGGACTAGAATTTGCAATGGTAAAACACTTACTGCATCCGGAACTCCTCTACCCATAGTATATTCTGGAAATGTCTCCCATACGTCTCGCACTGGAAGTGTAAGGGTATGATAGATAGCCTCAAGGTCCCGATAACTTCTTGCGTCGGGTTACCCGCGACCAAGATCTCGTAGAGAGACTTTGGGATGTCTGCGGGCGGAAGTCTCGTAAGCCACTTGATGGCAGTGGTTGACGCAGGCGGAGGTCCGGGCACGACTCGCTTCGCGGGAGCTCTCGCCGTCCTCTTGCGTGGTTTGTACGCGGCACGAGGTTTGAACAATTCATGATCGGCTTGAGATCCCACTGTAGCGTAAACAGCCCGCACGATCACGAAACGAGTCCTGAGCTTGACGTCCTCAAGGACAAGCTCGATTCGATCTTCGTAACGTCCGAGCTGCTGCTGTGTGAAGGAGATAGAGATCTTGCTCTCGCGACTGTAGATGACGTCGTTCGATGCTCCGAGGCGAGTAGCTATGAAGCTAGTATAACCATGTAAGTCATGAGAACGGAAGCAAAATGTCAATGAAAACGAACGATTGCTGGGCGCCCTTGAACTTGGTTCCAAAGCGCAGCTCGACAATGGATATCTTGGCCAGAGGGGTCGTGTTCTGGATAGTGAGTTCTAAAGTAACACCAGCCTTGGCATCATCGAGTTCCAGTACCCCAAACTCCAGGCCGCCGTCCTGGTGCGAGACAACCACACCGTGCTTGTTCTGCTCCGCCTCCTCAAACGCAGAGCGGAAAGCGACCAATCGCTTCATTTTCATGTGGGATTTACCATTCACATGACTGTGCCAAGATGCCACTTGGATAATCCTGTCGCAAACGGCGCACAGTTTCTCGTTCGGCTGTAGAGCCGCCGGTGCGGGTTCAACTTCAGGGTCAAGGTCCCTAAGGTACGCCTGACCAGCATGCTTGTCGCTGGTGACATGCTCTTCCCAACTGCCTTCGGGCACGTTCACAGCGCAAATGGTACATTGGAATATCCTGTGCCCGCCTCTGGTATTCTGTCTATGCCTTTTACCTCTGAGATGCGCTCTATGATTGAGCTCAGTCAAGCAAATTGCACCGCAAGGGGCGCAGATGAGGACATCATGTCGATACTTGCAGCCCTGGAGCTGGCAGAGTCCAGTGTTCTTGAGTCTTTGACAGATAGCTGGCATCGCCGAAGGTGTAAGGGCAAAGGGGAGGACCCTGAGGACGGAGTAGCAGGACACGAGGATACAATGCTTGCGACCGCTCTCTTATAGATGCAACATGCGCAGCTGGTAAATGGCAACCAACATGCGGCCGATAAGTTTGGAAATGGATGAACCTTGTTAGGATATCTGTCAAGCAAGGAATTATTCGGGAGGGCGAGGCAGGCGTCAAGTATGTACTTAGCGTTGGCCCAGAAGCTCATATCATTACAACATACGTAATTCGACGTCCGAGGACTCGGGAATACGGGAAAAGCACTACCAGGCGAAGAGGAGTGCGAATGGTATGCTTACAGCTTCTTGAGTTGGGCAACAGATCGTTTGAGCTCAGTCTCTCGGTGGGCAGACACGCGAAAGACGGTTCTTGCTGTTGCACGCGCGGAGTTCTGGAGGTTTTGAACACGTAATGAGACCAAATTAGTGCGTAAATAATACAAGGCTCAGGAATATCCAGGGGAGGAGAATCTATGAGAAAAGCTTGTTGACAGAAGTATTTCCTTCTTGGTTCTTCTTCAGAACCTATAGTTGCTGTTAGAATACGGTTCTTGACGGAAGGCAATGCACAAACCTTTGCTACAGCGAATTCAAAGTCTTCCTGTGTGACGTGCTGCCTACGCTCTCTCAGAGCATACATGCCGGCCTCTGTGCAGATACCGCGCACTTCGGCTCCAGAACATTGCCCCATCTTCTCGGCGAGTGCTCGCAAGTTAATTCCGCGCTGCAACGACATCTATAAGTTTGGGTGAGTGTCACCATCGTCATGCAATCTATTCTGAGAGAACGTACTTTGCGGGAGTGGATTCTCAGGATGGCTACACGTGCCTCCGGACCCGGTGGAGGGAATTCGATCTTACGATCAATTCGACCAGGCCGCAGGAGCGCAGAGTCAAGAATATCTATAGACGAACGAAGGTGAGCAAATATAAAACACGCAGCGAGTCGGGTGCCTCACCTATCCGGTTGGTAGCCATTATAACCTTGATGTTCTTGGTTGGCTCGAAACCGTCCAGCTGATTCAGGAGCTCCAACATAGTTCTCTGCACCTCTGAATCACCACCCCCAGATCCACCTTCACCTCTCGAACTTCCAATAGAATCAATCTCATCCATGAAGATGATACTTGGCGCATGTTCTCGTGCCATCACGAACAGCTCACGAACCATTCGGCTACCCTCACCAATGTATTTCTGTACGAGTTCGGAACCAGATACCCTGATGAACTTGCAGTCGGTATGGTGGGCGACAGCTCGTGCCAGAAGTGTCTTTCCGGTACCAGGAGGACCGTACAGGAGCACACCTTTGGGTTGCGCAATACCGAGAGACTCGAAGAGCTCTGGGTGCTTCACGGGCAGTTCGATAACCTCCTTGATTTCTTTGATTTGTTTGTCGAGACCGCCAACCATTTCGTATGTACTGTCGGGAACCTTCTCCACCATCATAAGAGAAACCAATGGGTCCACTTTGTTGGGCAAAATCTTGTGGATTGTGTATGAGTCTGAGCGGAGGGCCACGCGTAACGAAGGGGTGAGTTTATTGATGTCGATCTCGGAGTCAATGTCGACAACTATATAGCGCAAATTGTCAGCAATCTTCTGTCATGCAATAACATAGCACACGTACTGTATTTGCCCTCGGGCTGCACCTTGACCAGGACTCGGTTCTTGCCCATAGGCTTCACGACTTCGCCGACATAGCTGCCAGGCTCGTGAAGAAGCTGGAGCTCCTCACGGAGTAGACGTACTATGGTACTCTGTTGTTAGTAGACATGTCGTATTCCTCGTTCGTGCTTCACACCTCGAGCATTCAGAGCATTCCGTTGCGCCTCCAATCGCCTCAAGTTCTGGGTCTTCTGGTTGATTTCAATCTCGGCGGCCTCAATTTTGGCCTGATAGTATGCCTTGAGTCCTCCTCCTGAGTGCGCAACTGGTGCCTGAACCGCAACTGGCATATTGGATGATAGAGGTATAAGGAAGAAATGGGCGAGTACGACTGGGTTCAGTGGTCCACGGAATTACACAAGCGTGACAACGCGTCCTCGACTTACGCGTCGTGTGTCACGGTGTCCATGCATCCCAATTCGGAAGCATATGACAGTCACACTAGGAACGGTGATTTTCTCGGGGCCTTTTGCAACTTGCAAGCCTCAAGCTCACTGGCAGCTGTTTGGCCTCCATCTCAACGTGGGCACTTAAAACATATGACTACAGGTCATTCCTACATACTAACTTGATGTTCAAGCTCGTACCGAGTGCCCTGGGCAGTTTGAAGTAGGTCCAAGCTGTAACCCGGATCCCTTCATCAACACCACGCTCGCGGGAGAAGACTGCGGCTTTTATTACTGGACACCACGATGTGCATGCCTAGTGCGGCCTACCTCAAGTTGAGCTATATCTGCAGCGCTGAGCGGGCGACAGGCAACGCCTAGTGGTCTTCAGTGTCAGAGTAAGTATTTACGCCCTTCTCGAGTTTTCTTGTCTTCACAGTCAATAGGCTTATCGGGGTCCTACAATCCACGAGTAATGAAACAGCAGAGAAGACACCCCTCAAGTTGTACGTCCAACATGGCCACCATCGAGACTTTGACCTGGCCACGCAGCACCGGCGCATTCACATAGATAGTAACTCGGCGAGATTTGTCCTCGGGGTTCATATGATGCCGGGTGCATGACCAACATGTGAGAGCAAGTTGTATTGACCGGTAGCAATCCATCTGGGGCCTACCTCGTTATTGACAATCATAGGGAAGAAGACCTCTGTATTGATCAGAGTCATTCCATTGAGCATGTCGGTCCGACACGTTGTCCTATCAATACGCCTGCTATATACGAGTTTCAGTCGCTCGTTTAGGCGTTGATGCTTGTGAGTTGTGGTATACGATGACTACAAAATATCCTTATCAGATGCGATGACATCAAAAGTGCAGGTACTCACGAGTCGCTGGCATATGTTACTGTACATGTTGAGACATACATATCTTGCCGAGGTTACAACGCTGCGAATGCTTTCAATAGACCTCGCTGATTGCTAATGTGGGAGATCTAGTCAAGTCTTCGTCTGGTCAGCAGGTCAAGTTAGTATGACCTCCCTAGGCGTAAGTTCAGGCGCTGATATGTCACAGAGCCTTGGTCTGCGAAACGGGGCCCCACCGTACTACGTAAGAAACGACTTCTGAATTGGGGCGCAGCAGTCGTTGAGGGTAGAGAGCTGGTGTCAGGAACGGATTGTATTGCTGCATCTTAGCTTGTCGGCGTCTAAGCCCTATGCTCGGGATGAATAGCACCTTGCGGAGAAATGGGGCAACAAAAGCCGAAAAGACCCTTGGATGGACGCATCCAGACGATCACAGATGAAAGGGCCTTCGGGAAGAGGGTGATTCCAGCCACGGTGGAATTTGGGGTATCCTTTGTTGAACGAGAGATCCGAGGTCAAGGTGACGGCCAAGAGCTTGGTGAGGGGGGCTTCAATCACGACAAATCATGGATCAACACCATGTTGATAGGACGCAACCTGAAGTCATACAATGAACACTCAAGTGACTTGTTATTGGCCAGTAAGAGTTGAACGACTTTGTCAGTCTTTTTGCTTTGATCTCGTAATAGTCCGACTACCTCCTGTATCCGACGGGATGAGTATCGATTGAAGATATACTAGTCCGGTGACACTTACATGCGGTACTTCCTCCTCAAGTCCCTCCAAGCAGGCGCCGCGGCAGAGTAGCGTGAGACAATGTCATTCATTTCCTGCTCTGGGATACGGTTTATGTCAACGCGATCCCAGTACTGCGAGAGGGCATAAACAATATCTTGAGCATCTCGCTCTGATGCTCTGCTGTAGGGAACGAATGAGCAGGTAACAAAGGATAACGTAAATGACTGGACATACATTGCCCACGACTTCAGCTTGGCTCTTAGAAACTCTGATATGGTCAAGAACGGTACGCCTGAGATCACCATGGTTGTCCGTTCGTCCAGGTGCCGAGGACCTTCCTCTCCAGCGGGAAGGATCTCAATCTAGGATGAATCTGTCACTTCGAAATTGAATCACGTCTAGCGGCGGCAATTCATACCTCGATCGGAGGGATGTGACGGTGGTAAGTAGCATGCAGACTGTTCGACATAGTCAGAGAAGGCTCAGGCAATCGCTGACAGTAAAGAGAACCGATTACTCCACGGAGAAGGCGTAGTAGTTATATCGGAGTTCCCAGCGCAGGCTTGGCGTACACGTCGGAAAGGATGTGAGCTACCTCCTTCAACGATACAGAAGATCTCCTACAATGATGGTTATGAGCGGGGAAACATGCAGCGACACAAACCATTGAGAACCCACATCACAGTAGAGTGCGTTGGATAGAACTGCGTTGAGCACGCTTCCGTGAAAAGCGTGTGGTACGCTAGCTGCACGTAGAACTTGGGACAGGGCAGCGGCAGCCTCCAGTAATCGACGAGTCTCATGCATGGTAATGATACAGTGAGTGTAACAAGGTCAAGCAGCTACTGTATCATGGTGGTCAAGTAGTGGGGCCACCTCGAAGTCAATCGAGAAGTTCGGCAGCAAGGAACGGAAGCTAGACGGTTCGTGGCCATCCAGGCTAAAGCCGAGAGACAGGCAGGGCAGGCGTTTGATCAGGTCTTGCCGACCTTGCTGTGACCCAAGTATGTGGTCATAAAGGCTGTTTGGTGGCCAATTCGCAATAGCAAGTTCCGTCGGCGACACGAGTGAAATGTCGAAGAGGAATCTGGATCCATGGTCGCTGATCATGGGGATCGCATAATTTAGGCTACTAACATTGAGATGGTTCAGTTGTAAGGCGGTCCTATGACAAGGGGAAGAGTCTGGTAAGCAATAAGCGTCGAGTCCGTGAGAATCAACAGCCTGAGTCTGGGGAACAAGTGATTAAGAATTGTTGCAATTAGACTTGATCCGACCACTGGCGGTGACTGGGCTCGTTGCGAGCTGCAGGGTCCAGGGTGCTGTTCATGCAAGGAAGGTTCCGAGCAATAGCACCAGTGGTAATACTTGCCAGTACGTTTCTTTCCTGGAAGACCAGAAGGAAAGAAATGAGTTCAAGAAACAGCTTGTTGCACCAAGCACCGAAGGAATGGGTGGAGTCGTGGACGCAACCTGGATTACCTTTCTGGGACAGTGCATCGATTCGGAGTGACGTAAGCATAGTCATGGGTTTTTCTTGGCGTCTAGTGGTAAACGCGAGGAAGTCGTTCCGATTCGTCTGAGTTCTGACCGTGACCGGTTGACCATTGACCATTTTACTCGACTGCGCGGGTTCGCCACCACCGAGTAAGTATTGTCAAATATAGCGTATGCATACGACGCTTGGTAGGACGTCTCATAGCTATGTAATGGGATTCGGTGGTCGGTGGGCCCAGTTTCTCACCACTTCCTCACGTCTTTCTCGTCTGCCGAAGCCGCCTATTCCACGACGCACATGCGTTTGTAGGTTTCAATCACGGTCATTCTCTGACAGACCTACGCAGCCATTCTCCCGCCATCTACTTGGCAGCCCACTTGCTGAATGGCAGCGGAACACCGCTCAAACCACTGGTCACAGACCAATGGGATGGATACCCAAACTCAACCCTCGTTCCATGGACCAATTTGACGGACCGGGGGACGGCCAGGAGGAAGCTGCGAAAGTCGCAATACTAGAGAAAGCCATGAAAGGCCGTCAACCCACAGACCTTATGTTACGTTGTGAGTTTTTCTTCCACCAACATACCACAATATTATGTATTATGAACACACTCTCACCCACGATTCGTTGTAGGTACCATTCTAGATGCCGATGGTGAAATCTTGACCGTACTCACGCCGCTGATTCATAATCCTGACGCTTGACCGTTAGGAAATGTCCAAACAATTTCAGGTCAATTCAAGAAATCTGACCTATGCAATGAACATCGATTAAACGTAAAGGGCCTGTCAATGGAACTCGTTTGACATGTACTGACCGTGTGTTTCACAGCCCCGTGACCTGAGGAAAATAGATTCAAGGATACCAAACCTCGTCCCGACAATTCTTGTCCGAGCAGAAGCTATCCTGGTATGTCGAGGGCGTGTTGTACTAGTGCACGTTGTTCTCAAGCATACGCAATTAGGTCAACATCCTTCACATCCGCGCCTTGGTGAAGTCAGATGCTGTCGTTCTTTTCGACACTTATGGATCAGCCGATTCCAGGCTACATTCCGTGTTTCTCTATCATCTAGAGGTACGCACGTTCGAGCGGCTCTTCTTCTTCTAGTAGCTGATGAACCATACCTGTGTGGACTCATAGCACAACCTCAAAGCAAAGAATACGGGCCCACCCTATGAGTTCCGGTAAGTTTTGCGCACAAACGTTGCCCCACGCTTCCATGTTATGCTTTCCTTAAGGTTCTAGCTGTTGCTCTTTTCTAGCGCGTTGGAATCAATCCTACTTTCCGTTCTAAGTGCGTTGGAGGCAGAAATGATCTTCATACGTAATCTGGTGGGCGGACTGCTGGCCGAGTTGGAGGACGACATTGACCATGACCGCTTCAAACGTCTACTCCATTATTCGCGGCGACTAGCTGCCTTCCAGAACAGAGCAAAATTGGTTAGTTACAGGTATATGTATGATAACTCGACGCATTGCCTCTTACCCATGTGTTCCTTAGGTCCAAGAGGCCCTGGAGGAAGTCTTGGAGCAAGGTATGAGTCGATGCATCATTATGGGCGCGAAACCCTGTCTCACATGTCCATCGCAGACGAGGATCTGTCCGCAATGTACCTTACAGACAAAAGAAACGGCAAGCCTCGTGCAGAGACTGATCATGACGAACTCGAAGTTCTATTGGAATCGTTCGCGAAGCAAGTAGAAGAGATCGTGAATGAAGCGGAGAATATTCAGGTGACACACTCCTCCTCGGTGATCAGCCGTTGAATCTTCATCTCAACGCTCGTGCGTAGACCAACGTGCAATCGACGCAAGAGATCGTGGAATTGATCCTGGACTCGAATCGAAATGCTCTGCTCGCATTAGACCTGAAGGTATGTACGCTCGCACATTGGCCGTTCGAAAAGCTGATGGTTCGTTGTAGATCTCCATCCTCACCATGGGCATTGGCATTGGGACTCTATTTGCCGGTCTGTTCGGTATGAATGTATGTGATCATCCCGCTTGTAGACTGCAAGCAGTTAGTAATTTCGCTGTCAATCCCAGCTGAAAAGTCACATCGAAGAGGATGCCTACGCATTTTATATCATGTGCCTCATGGCCGTCGTGCTGACAGCTATATTCTCATGGGGAGGTCTGCGAAGGTACGTCCTTATTTCTTGATAGTGGCATCAAGGAGATATAACTATCACTTCTTCTGCTAGGCTGCAGCGCATTAGGAGAGTAGGCCTTTCCGCCAATGGCCGGAAGAAGTCAAAAACGAGCTGGCTACCTCTGCCACTTCGACGTCGTGGTCCCGACAGCAATTGAGAGCTGTTACAACCACATCACTAAATCACTTCGCCCCTATCCCATCATTTGCTACTCAATGTCGTCACCAGACCATAATTTCAATAGGTATGATACCAAGGACTACTAGTACCCCAACTCCGGATCCCTCCAAATTGTACATTCCCGTAGTACACTTACTAGATGCATAGACTGTTCGATCCAGCTCCACGTTCACCGTTCAATGTTAACGTTCAACGCTCACGCGCACGGCCCATCGATACCATGACTCTACTTGTCTGTATCTCCTTTCCTGCCATGTTCACCGCCATGCTCGCCTGTGGCTCAGTCCCATGCGCGAGGATTACAACAGAGAATATTTGTCTTCCGACTCTTTGTGGAGGTCCTTGAAGGAGACTACTTACTGCCTCGTCATCTGACGAGCATCCTAGGTACGTCTATCGATATCGTACTCAGAATGGGTAAGTACTTGATATCATATTGGCTCACAGTAGTCCGTGAAACAGGGTTCTACTAGAGACATGTTGATCATGCGTTCGTTATGGCGCCGATTGATACGTCCCTTTATACGACTCTATCTTTCAAGATCCCTTCCGCGCACCCATGTCCCTAGATTCTCCCTCTCGCACCAGCCTTGCATCCATACATCCAAGTCCAACATCGCAATCTCGCTGATATCCTTCCATTCAATACCCCGTTTGCGAGGACGCAGCCTATCCACAGTGGTGATTTCGAATCTATCTCCTGCCCATGGACCTTTTCCGGTACAAGGATAGCTCAGCTGGCGGCCCTCCGGCACGTCCATTGGGTATATATCCGACCAGGCGGTCCTGATAGCCAGTAGGTCGCTTATAGAAATGGGAAGCTCTTGTCCTACCCATGGTCCGACCACCCGACATCCTTCAACTTCGACGCAGTTGAAATCGACCAGCGCTGTGAGGCGGATGTACTCGGCCTTGGCGAGGTTTGAGAGGACCCAATTTTTGTACGGCTGTTCGTATGCCAAATGAGGCTTGAGCAAATCTCCCCAGTAGGCCTCGAGCTTTGGGTACGTAGGTAGACTTTCATACCTAGCCTTCATGAAGTCCGGTAAACGTTCAGGATGTTGAGGACGATATAGGAGCCGGAGAGGTAATTCCAGCGATATGTGGATGTCGGAGTGCAACATAATCATCGTGTACCTTGCCAACGGTACTCGATGGCAGTTGTCTTCCGAAATCAGGAAGTAGTATAAGGAACTACACTCTTCCATCGCCTTCTGCTCTATGTCGAACGCTTGCATCTCCTTTACTTCATCCTCGGTGAAAACACCCTGCGGGATCGGCCACCCAATTTCGTGGTATTCTCCGACACAAATCAGACGGTCAAGAGACGAAGGTGACGCATAATGCATGTAGGCTCGTTGGATTGAAGGGTATGCCAATTCGGAGAGGTAGGAATTGGTGAGTGCGAGGGAGAGAGCCCATACCAGATGGTACTCGTTTTTATCGATGCCACGTAGGCGCGGCGGAATGGCGGTCTCAATGATTAGCAGGAGGATCTCGTCAGGCAAGACTTCAAGGCGCCCAAGGCCGGTTTTAGGAGGCAGACTGCGACCATGGTCAGGATGCCTGGGGTTGAGGTGTGACTTGGATGAGATCTGGCATGACTCGAAGCATAGCCCGGGTGATACTCACATCCAAGATGTATGTGCCTTGAATCCGGTCGGACGAGCCAGTAAATTGATGAGGTCTCGAGAGGATGAGCGAAACATCATCTCGACCAGCTTTCCACCATGGATCGCCTCACGGGTATCGACGTTTGTTCTGCCAGGGGGGGTATGGTATAGCGGTCAGTTACACACTTCGTGGGATGGTATGAAATTAGACGTTTTACAAGCACCAGTCCTGTCCCATCCTATTGCTTGGATCTTGAGCGTTACAAACCAAGTCCGAGTAAGGATTTGATGAAGACTTGTCGTCGTCGCAGTTATTGCGACACTATGGACCCCCTGGGTGGT
>JSYW01001405.1:0-14742 GCA_000787475.1 Lentinus polychrous | reverse complement strand
CACGCCTCTAGTGAAACATTTGAATTTTTTCTTTCTTCAGCTATCGGGCTATCACTTTGGGTGAGTTTGATGCGCTTGTGCGTGGGCGATTGGGGGTATACTCACAATGGTTCACAGTGGCATTGAACATCAACGAAACTGATCTCCGTCGTGAGATCTTGAATACTCTTCGAACCATATCGATCCACGCCCTCGCTAAAAGGGTGACGTCGATACGCCAATACGCGCCGTGAGTTCAGCCCATATGTCTCCAGGTATACGTAGATATTCAGAACTGACCATGCATATATAGTTACATCGCAGCGAAGTCATGGAACGAAATCTTCAAGACCCTATCGGGCGACAAGCACCTATCCCCGCTAGACAAATTGGTTCACCTTCAATGTGAATCCCACCGTGGTCCAGGTTACTGTCCCCCTCAGGGTTTCGCGTTGTCCTCTCTCTCTGTAGTCAAGTACAAGACTTTGGACGAGGCGATCTCCTTGTTGTCTGCGGAAGCCTGTCCTTGAAGTATAGAGTGGTCGATACGAGCATACCATGGCAATAGGTTCGGATTCGTGACATATGGAGGGCACTAGATATGGACGATGTTAGGATAACTTGTGAACACCTGAACTGTCACCCGTTGTACAGCTTGCGCTTCGCCTTGTGACGTATTCAACCTAGTAGTAGGAAACAGAGCACCGTACCACACAGCCTCCTTCGCAAATACAACTCACGAACCGCAACCAAAAAATCATACTGATATACAGTACTTGCAGTAACTGAGGAAACCAAAAAGAAAAGAGTAAATAGAAAGCGGTAGTGGTGAGGAATGTCCGTACAAGGATCCGGATAATCATTGCAGGTATATCAAATCAAACGGTCAAACAACGGTATGACGGAGCTACGTAGTAATCGTGATAAGGTAGGAGTGGGGCCAGAGAGAATCCATTCAGTCAAAAGAGATAGAGACAGGAAGGGTGGGAGGGAGAAGGGAGAGGCAGGTAGAGGGAGGAAGTAAGGGGTAGGAGGATAACCATGGTCCAGAAGGGCAAGTATAGTAAGTAGTATGGGCCGTTCCCCAACATCCTCCTCACTCAAAAGTCCATATGCATATAGGCTCACGCAAACACCGACAAAGCACCCACCAAACTCAACGCACCCGCCACACCCATACTCATCCAAACCTGTCTAGAACCCAAGAGATCCGACACGGCACCGTTACTATTATTCCCACTTCCACCCGAGCTCGAACCGCCGCTGCTGGTGGGCTTGGCACCAGTGCTAGCAGGAGCGCTGGGTACGAAGGTCGCAGACGGGTTGGAGAGGCAAGAAGAGGCGGCGGCGTTGACGGCTGAGGCGGAGGAAGGTGCTTGGGTGTTGACCGTGGCGTTACCTCCAAAGTCACATGATTGCGGGTTTCGGTTCGTGGCTTCGTAGAATTGGGTCATCACCCAGGAGAGCTTGGTTGCTGCGGGAAAAGGAGAAACAAAGTCAGCAAAATTGGATTAGAGGCGTGGAATGCTTCAGAGTCTTGGGCTCCGAAGGTGCCATGCGTAGACCAAGACACTTGAGAATACGACGAAAAATCAAGGGGACGTACAAGGATCACAAGTAGAGACGACGCCATATTGACCGGAAGTACCGTTGCCCGAGATTTGATCGCAGCTTCCGCCGTTCTGTCCCAAAAGACCGCAAGCGGTGTCAAGCAAAGGACCCACAATCGTGCTGACATTAGCAGTCCTAGGGGAGAACTGACAACTGAGCGCGCTCTCGACGCAAGAGCAAGCGGCCTGATTAGGAGTAGGAGGCAAAGTGGTCGAAGCCAAGAAGGTACTATTCTGTGCAGGGCAGCTAGGGTAGCTCGTTGAGCCCGCCGAATCCTTGCTGGGAGAGTTGGGCGGGGAAATTTGACCGTATTGAGTCTTGAGCCGGTCAAAGTCGTCCGATGTTTGCACGTTGTTGCCGTCCACGGTGACCATGCCGAATTGACCTTGACTGCTCGTAGCGGGAAAGTAGCTGAATGCAAGACCGCCAGACCAGATGTTCGACATGGGCTCGCTGAAGAGTGTGCCGACTTCGGTCCAGAGACGAGGAGGGGAAGTGATGCAACCGAATTCGCTGAAGTAGGCGGGCACGTTGTATCCTGCAAAGTCACCGTTCTTGCCTGCGTACACGCTAGGGGTGGCGTCACCACACCATTCACTAGCGGGAACGTCAACGTCAACAGATGTAGTTAGGACAGCGGATAATTTGCACTTACTAGTTGTTCAAGCCGAACAAGTCGATTGCGGTGTCGCCCGAGTTTTTGCCAGAGGGGTCGCAGCTGAGGTAGTTCGCCAGAGGGTCAAGCCAAGTCGAGTCACCGTCGATGGCTGCATAACCAACGAGAGCATTGATGGACTTGGAGTTCCTTCATGAGTATTTTCTCAGCATGAGATCTTTATATATAGTCGTGAGAGTGCAGACGACATACAAGTAAGCCTTGACGTCGCGAGCGGCGGCCTTGATGAAGGCCGCAGCAGCGGTACCATTAGGGGCAATGACGACTTCGTTACCGACGTTATACGCGAGCACGTTGTCATACTTGGAGAAGGCGTCAATAGTTCCGATATACAAGTCAAGAAGGTTAGTCGACCAGGCCGGCGAGGCACGGTCAATGGAACCGTTGACGGGCAAAGACAAGTCGATGCTATGCAAGAGTCAGTGCTGAGCACGACCGTGTAGATGCAGAGACTGAGGGACGAACATAGTGTAAATACCAGCGCCGCTCAATGCGCTCATGCACGAGTCATGGTTCTGGGACGAATCTACGCTGTATACTCGGATGGTGTTGACACCGAGCTGCTGAAGGAAAGGAAGGTCGCGGGAGCATGCAGCCGAGTCAGCAAGGGGGTCGATGAAGCTAGAGGGCTCGAGGAATGGGTTATTGGGATCCTGCGAAATAGCACCTATCCGTTCGTTTTGCTCAGACCGCCAATGTTGAGGAGAAATACAGTAAGAACATACCCTGCTCCTGGTAAGCCACACCCTTGATGAAGAACCTGTTGCCGTCCTCGGTGTAGAGGTAGCGACCAGCCCTGGAGACCTTCTGAATGGCCTGGACGCCTGAGAAGAAGGCTGCAGCTGCAGCGAGGAAAGCCGCTGTCCGCGAGACCGCGCGCATGGTTGGGATGATAAGAAGAAGGGGGTTACAAACCCTCGGTGGAAGAAGAAAGGAGGGGATATAGGTCGACTGCGGAAGCTTTCTCGGAATGCTACCAGATGGCTGTTGTGGATGGCCTGGCTTCCTCCTGCCGTTCAAATGGCTGCAAGCCTGCCAATGCGGGGTACAATCTCCGCCTAACCATAATAGATGATACAGAAGACTAACATTGAGATCGCCCGCCTAGCTCAATCGGATAGAGCGTCAGACTCTTAAAGCGGGTGATCTGAAGGCTGCGAGTTCGACCCTCGCGGTGGGCTATGACAGTTATAGCACTCAACTTTTTGCTGCCACGGTCCAACTTGCAATATTAATTGTAGTCGATTCTTGTCGGACACTGTTCACGTCTGTCGGAAGTCGGAAGTTGGAACCCATGCTGGATGATCGCAGGCACACGCTGACAGTTGCACGTATTGATTGTGCACTATTTTTTTCTTAGTTCCATAAGTCATGTCCATTTCGTGTCTACGAAGCGTAAAGCAATAATATGCAAATACATAAAGCGTAACTTCTGCCGTCCTCTCATTGCCTCCCGTAAAGAAATCGAAGAATGGGGAGGCATTTTGATGTCCCGCATCAAGAAAAACTCATCCCCGATAGGTGCAACAGCTATCCAAGGGTTCGGGGTCAGCTCCGGAGGAGAGCAGCGCATTAGCTCAAACAGCTTACCTGATCATGTATGGAACAACGGAAGCAACGAGGCAGCCAAAGCCTGCCCATGCGAGGTACAATGCATTCCCTATCGTTACCTCTATACCTAATGGCACAGGTGCTGCTGGAGGGCCGACGAGGATATTGTTCACTGTTTGTGCCTTCTTGATGATGACGGTCCATATCGTAGCACCAATGAGAAGCATCAAGCTTCCGGCAATAGCAAATAGTGTTGATACAAGGAATCCGAACGTATGTTTGAGGATTCCGCTGAATGAAGCACAGAGTTCGATGACAATCCATGGAATAGGATGGAAGGTGTTACGTACGTGATTAACGCGAGCGCTGTGCATATCGTACCAATGAGGAGGACATAGTATGCACCGTTGGAGAACTGTCCGAGGTAATGCGAGTCATCGAATGTCGTGTTGGTGATAATCCCTTCCGCAATGCCGGAATAGTTAGCCAGCATATCTGCAGTAATGATGTTGAAAGGTTCGAAGCGGAAGCCAGCGGAAGAGTTGGAACATATGCCGGCCGTGGCATTGACATAGGCGCAATAAGAGTATAGTCCAAACTTGTAGATGTTGCGTACCCCCTGCGCCTCTTGAAGAGGTGCAGAGGCATTGTTGGTGAACAGTCCATCGACAGGGTCAGGGGTGATGGCAGCAGCAACGCCTTGCCTGAACAAGCAAAAGCCATGAGGTCATATCAATGCAAAGCGCAATCAAGGGACTCACGCAAAGGAGGTCATGTTCACTTGAATCTGAACGTTCAAGCGGTCATTACATGTTCTCACAATGTAGCGGTCCGATAGGCATTCACCATCTCAATGTTTCGCGGAACGGAGGAGGTATTGATTTGCCCGACCTGGGGAAAGTTAGATAAAGCGGTTCGATCGTCAGGCACGGAGATAGATACGTACATGCATAAAGATGAGCAAGAGTAGAGCCACAGCCCTTTGAGGTTGAGGGAGCAGTCAGTTGGGTCTGACAGGCAGATTACCAGAATGTCGGCTACTGACGAAAGAACAGAGGCGGCACTGATGCATACTTCGCCTCGGAGACGCATGCCCATGACGGTATATGATCAAGACGTGAGTGGTATCAGTAAAAACGGGTCGTGATGGGTAACAGAAGGGAGATTAGGCGAAAGCAATGTTTTTTTTATGTGCGTCGGTGCCTGCCCACGGACGAGAGCGGTATGCAAAGCGAGAGAGTCGCTGCAGTCGAACGTTCTCCACGAGGCAAACACAGACGCGATCGGCGAAGCGGGGGGCGTGACTAAATATTCGTGACAGATCCACGTGTTTTCGTGACGCCAGCGCCAACGAGCCTCGCCCCGCAATTAGCAGCCAGCAGCCAAGCACCAGGCTGAGAGATTCCTAGTAGACCCCCGCCCGTCCCTACTTACCTTCTCGCAGTCGACAGCCATGGCGGACAACCCATGTGTGAGGGCCTACGCCGCAGCCACAGAAGGACCGCCAGACTATCCTTCAGGCAGCGCAGACGCCTCTGGGTCCAAGACTGGCCTCGTCAAGCGGGCCATGGCAGACACACTGAACCGAAGCAAGTCTCTCCTTTCGCAGAGCCAGCCTTCCCTGCCCAGTCTCTCGCCCAGCCGAAGGCACCTACTCGCCAAGTCAAAGGGAAAGGAGAAAGCATCCAGCAATGGTGAGTACGCAACCACAAAGCAAGGACCGCCTTGCTAAGGACATCTCTGCAGACGGACTCGGGGCCGCGCAATCCCATGCACTAGCCTCTCCAGGCTCCTCTCCGTCCTTCCTGAAACGGGGGACCAACCGTCTCTCTTCTTCCGTTCTCAATGACGATTCACCCTTTATCACTCCCCGGTCTCCCCCCTTTGGCCCAACTAGATCTATGTTAAATATATTCAGAGGAGACGGATCTGTAGGTTACTGTTGCTCAATGTCAGACAGCCATCTTATTGAGTCTCCCGCTTTCCTCAAGATGCGTGCCGGTACGCAGACTCTGATTCAGGCCCTTCAAATACTACCATGGGCCGAAGACCAAGACGACAATGATGAAATTATGAACCATGATGTA
Organism: Lentinus polychrous; assembly: GCA_000787475.1. NCBI lineage: Eukaryota > Fungi > Basidiomycota > Agaricomycetes > Polyporales > Polyporaceae > Lentinus > Lentinus polychrous. The sequence goes on along the minus strand of JSYW01001405.1, from coordinate 8,838 downwards.
TCTCCTGCTGAACTGGAGAGCGACGATGAGGAGAAAGCTGGTCCGCATCCTTCAGAGTTAATTGTGGCTACATTATACATATTCATGATGGTTCGATCTTCTAGCAAACTGGCTGACTTCTTCCATTCACGCCATCTATCGACCTTTGGCGCGGTCACGCAGAAGAGATCCTCCTGCCTCTGGAAGTTCGCGAAAGCAGGGCCTTCCTAGTGTCTCGGACACGGAAGACGAGCCTCCATCAGAAGGACATGTCACTTCTGAGGAGGACCAGGAGGGCGACTTCGAAGTAGAGCAGCGTGCATCCCCTCAGCCTGGTATGATTGGAAGTGGGGACACGCTTCCCCCTCTGCCTGAACTGGACGCGACGGACTCTTTCCTAGCCAAGTCTCACCCGGCAAGGTCTGGCAGTATGGGAACTGTGAAGCAAGAACGACGCGCCCGGTTGGCAGAGAAGCTCAGGGACGTGTTTGACTTGGATGGCATTCATGAAGTCATAGCAGGTAAGCAGCCTTGCACGTTACAATTGTTGCGTGAGTCTCATCCACCCAACAGAAATGCCGTGTTGGCTTCTAAGATCCGTTCGTAAGTATATTGAACCCTCTTTCCTTGCTCTTACAATAAACCCGCGTGTCACAGTGCTGCAGGGTTACATGTACCTCACAGACTCCTATTTGTGTTTCTTCGCTCATTTGCCGTCTCGAGAAGTATGCCTGGCCGACACTCGTTTTGGACATCCACTGATCACGGTGTCATTAGGATCAAATATTGAAATCCGGTTCAATGCGCAAGAAAGCACAACGTTCCAAACGGTGGATCAAACACTGGTTTGTTCTCAAGAACGACGTGCTTTCCTGGTACCAATCAGCTTCCGTAAGTGCTCATGTGCTAAGTCATTTGACAATTGTTCCCGAACTTACGTTTAACAGGACCCATACTTCCCACACGGGGTCGTGGATTTGCGGTACGCTTTGAATTGCGAACCGGTCGGGGAGAAGGATATTCGCCTTCGAACGAACCAGAAGAGTATTCGACTGTCCGCAGATTCTGTCCCTAGTCGTGATGAGTGGGTCAAGGCGATCAAGAAAGTCATGTTCAAGGTTCAGAACATGGGAGATAGTGTGAAGGTGGGTATTACAGATGTCTCGTCTCTATCGCATCTCACTGTTTCGCCTACTAAACGCAATTAGGTCGCCATACCATACTCGGCTATTGTAGATGTGGAAAGGTCCTCGGCCATGGATTTCAGTGAAACCATTGAGATCAAGGTAGTGGATCACAGCGATACTCACTCCGTTGATTCCTACTTCTTCGCATACTTCCATGATTTACCTGCTGCATTGGAACAAATCCGTGACGCTGTTCGGGCCTCCCGTGGTATACCTGCCGGTTCTTCGCCGCCGCCAGTCATTGACACAACAGTCTCCCGACCGTCGAGCGCTGCCCCGTCGGCCGCAGACCGAACTCCTACATTATCGTCTGTTGAGAGTATACCAAAGTCTATCTCATCGTACGGCTCTCGATTTACTTCGCTCCTACGGGATTCGCTTCCTCTCGCACGGACAATCAGTGCACCTGCACGATCGAGTCAAGAGGAAGAAGAGTTTACGCACGTCAATAAACGACAGGGCTCTTCGTTCGTTCCCGTGACTACTTCACCAGAGTCAAGCATGCATGAAGGAGGCAAAGAACCAAGTCGACCTCGGATGGACTCGCGATCGTCGTCGGCAACTGCGACGCCGACGGCTTCGTCATACATAAGTAATCATACCTATCCTCCATCCTCCTGGTCATCACCACCGACAAGTAGTATAGGTCCCCATACTCGAGAGAACAGTGCAAGTGCATGGAGCGTCAGTGTCCTCGGCGTCCCGTCTTGGCTCAAGATGCCTTCGCGGAGTAGTTTGAACCCTTTCGCTGCGTCTACGTCAAGACCTAGGATTGATAAGGCTGTCTCGAGTCCTGGACTGTCGTCCGTCGGCAAGATCACGGAGGTGTTGACGCATAGCATCTATCCTCTGAACAGCGCCCATAGCGCTGGCGAGTTTGGGTTCTTCAGTATTTTGGAGGCTCCCGTGAACACGTTTGATCAAGAAGTGGTTGAGAAGTTCCACAGCTCGTTTGCGTTCGATGAGAAGGAGGAGTTGCTCGGATGTAGGTGTTCACTCCCTAAAGTTGATCACATCTCGGTGCTGAAGAGAGCGTAGATTTCTCTGGTTACATCTTCAGATTACTTCCAATCTACGGCAAGCTGTATATCTCCAACAACTACTTTTGCTTCAAGGCCTCGAGCTTAGGCTCCAAGACCAGGGTAAGCTTATGGACCATCAACCTTGCGATATCTCACTAAAATCGAACGCTAGATGATCCTACCTATCCGCGATATTCTCTCGACAGAATCATCCAAGGCCTTCCGATTCGGTCATTATGGTCTGGTAGTGATCGTCCGAGGTTACGAGGAGCTCTTCTTCGAGTTCGCAGACGAGGAACGTCGGTCAGCATTCGTCGCCTTGCTCGAGAGGCAAATGGAAGATGTCAGACAGAGGATCGCATCCGGTGAAACTCATTCATCATCCGATGGCCAGAAAGAGGCTCTCATCCTAGAAGAGTTCGGACCGCGATCTGCCACTCTGTCGACTTCGGAGATACAGGAGGAGCCTGCAGACTTGACGGAATCTGTGCCTGCTGTGATGTTCACGTCGCAATCGTCTACTTTCTTGACTTTCAAGCCCAAGGAGCCCTTGCATTTTACTTTCCTTACCATTGGTTCGAGGGGCGACGTTCAGCCATACATTGCGTTGGCGAAGGGTTTGATGGCGGACGGGCACCGTTGTCGGATAGCCACCCATGGAGAGTTCAAGGAGTGGATCGAATCGGTATGCCCAAAGGGTTTATGGTGAAGTGTATGGTCACTAACCTATGGGCAGCATGGCATTGAGTTCGGTTATGTCGGCGGCGATCCAGCTGAACTCATGAGAATCTGCGTGGAGAACGGTATGTTCACCGTTTCCTTCCTACGGGAGACCATGCAGAAGGTGGGTTCGAGTTCCGACTGAGGGGCCTTATAATGTGTGCTAAAACCCACATCAGTTCCGGGGTTGGCTAGACGATCTACTCAAGACTTCGTGGGAGGCTTGCCAAGGAACCGATGTTCTCGTTGAAAGTCCTAGTGCTATGGGTGGGATCCATATCGCCGAAGCTCTCCGGATCCCATATTTCAGGGCATTCACGATGACATGGAGTCGAACAAGGTACGGGTTCCGCTAACTCATCGATGGGACGCACTTCTTTATGAGAATAACCAGGGCATATCCGCATGCTTTCGCTGTGCCGGAAAACAAGGTATGGTTTGCATCTTGCGCGTTTAACATAGTCGTCTCACATCTTCTCGCAGATGGGGGGTAACTACAACTACATGGTATAATCTGCCCGGAAGCTTCGTGATGTTCCCACTAATTCTCTTCCATAGTCTTATGTCTTGTTCGATCAGGTATTCTGGCGAGCAACAGCAGGTCAAATCAATCGCTGGCGACGGAATATGCTCCAACTGGATAGTACCAACCTGGACAAAATGGAACCGCACAAGGTACCATTCCTGTACAATTTCAGTCCCGTCGTTGTACCGCCACCACTCGATTGGCCCGAGTGGATCCGTATAACGGGTGAGCGATTCATTGCCCCACTGTGTACTCTGCAATACAGCTAAGGCCTGGTTAGGTTACTGGTTCTTGGAAGATGCAAACGTCGGTTCAGGCAAATGGGCTCCACCTCCGGACCTCGTGGATTTCATAGAGTCTGCCCATCGAGCCAAGAAGAAGGTTGTATACATCGGATTCGGTAGTATTGTTGTGTCAGATCCAAAGGCCATGACCCGCATCGTCGTAGAGGCGATCGTTCAAAGCGGTGTTTATGCCATATTGTCTAAAGGGTGGTCAGATCGCTTAGTCAAGACATCGGACGAACCTGAGTCTACGGAACCCCTCCCGAAACAAATATACCCCATCTCTTCGATACCCCACGACTGGTTATTCAGTAGGATAGATGCCGCTTGTCACCACGGTGGTGCAGGTACAACCGGTGCAAGTTTGCGAGGTGAGCATGCTTCACGGATCTCGACGTACATGGAAGAGGTTCTGAAGATAAGAATAGCGGGCATACCGACTATTATCAAACCCTTCTTTGGAGATCAGTTCTTCTGGGCTGACCGTGTCGAGGCACTCGGCATCGGTTCTGCCGTTCGCAAACTAACGGTTCAAAGCCTAGCGGACGCACTCACGTCCGCCACAACTGATCAGAAGCAGATTGAACGCGCGAAGATGGTAGGAGAGAAGATACGTGCCGTAAGTCTATCATGCATACTCTCATGACATATCTGACTTAAGCCTGTGTCGCAGGAAAACGGAGTTGCTACGGCCATTGAGGCTATCTACCGTGATCTGGAATATGCACGGTCTTTGATCAAGAACCCGGCACCTCGCCAGGCTACTGTTGAGGAGGGCCATGACGCCGAGAAGGACACCATACGCGATGCTCGAGGCGGCTCACCCGCGACTATGCGAAGGCATGACTCTCAAGATAGCTTGAAGGATGCCGCCAGCGACTGGAGTGTCATCTCAGATCAAGAGGACGAGCCTGACTCTTCATCCAGGTAGTCAGTAGCCTGGTCCACATATTGCCATATGCTCATGCTGTTTGTTATACATGTGTCCTATCCTATTATACATGGTCATATAATCTTGTTAGATATTGTTGCTCACATGGATGCTTCTTGGTTGTAATGTTCATCGAACACGCGTTTACTGAACTGCCCAAACGTTTCGGTTTCCGAGATCTGCTGATCAACATCGGGCTGCATGAAGAGCGCAAACGTTTCTCGTGAGATCTTATCGGACCCTGGCCCTGCTGCGCCAACGCGGACACAATGAGGCGTTGCTCGGAGCTTGCCTGCAGTGGCCAACTCGAGAGCCTCACCCGTCTGGAACGCGAGGCAATCCGCAGGAATTGATACCTTCGTCAAATTCCCACCTCGTGTTTTGATATATAGTCCGGATGTGGAGGACGGAGAAGGGACAATTGCCGGTTCATTCGGGCCTTCCTGTAAGTACATCGCCTAGACAATCTGGCATGAGCGCATCGTGCATCTGACCAGTGTGAATGCAGACGTACGGAGCAAAGACCAGTCAGCAGTGAATGATCAAGGTGAAAGCCACACCAGCTGTCAATGGGCTCATCCTCGGCCGGTGAAGGCGCATCGGGAGAAGGTGGGAAGTAGTGCAAGAGTCTGGCCTTGACTGTTTGAGAGGAGCTAATTAGCTTCGACAGGGACAGAGATGAGTCCGTCAGATAGCTGGAGGCTTTGGGGATAGTCAGAATCAAGGCCGAACTCGCTGCGCGATACAACATACCGAATGGCTGACAAGCAGTCGCCAATTCGCAACCGACTTTGAATACGAGTCTGCATATTCGGACCTGTGTTAGAATGTTCTATACGATCGAGTGAAGTAGCGGAGGAGCATACCTTCCCAAGTCTTTGAACGCTTGCTCAAAGCCTTCAACTTCTTTGATGTCGTTGCTCGGCCCTGCACGCCGTCTGTATATTGTTCGGAGGTGGAACCGTCAACACTTACAAATATTCCTTCCGTAGTACTCTGGGTATGCTGCCTTGAGTGCCGGTGGGACAGAGGGCTCATCCACTACGGGGTTGGCATAGTAGGAGCCCTTGAGGGTGTCTGTAGAGGTACACGCATTATATGAGATGCGAAACCCTTCCGCTGCATCTCTGCCGTACCTGGTTTGCCGTTCATAACTTCTTTGCCATGCGACCAACCAAAGCTGACGGTGGCAGCGATGCGTCAGGGACGCAATAGTTCTCGGCCGATTCATGCATCTCTTACCTATATCTGCTGCCAGGGTCGGCATAACATTCCCTCACCGGTTCCTCTAGTTTCGCAAACTTATAGGCAAGCTTCAAGAGCCGTTCTCGGTACGATTTGTAGTTTTCTGGCAAGTCGCGCACGATGATGATCCCAAGAGAGTCGGGTTCAGATCCAAAGGCCTTTTCTGGAGGGTCAAAGTCAGCGAGTCACGAAAAGGGTGCATTGTTTGCTCATCTCGCGATTTACCAATGGAGCTAGTCAGAGACAGAGGTGAAGAGACCAAAGTCTTGTAGGAGATTGTAACAGATCCTTCAGGAGTATACGTCACAGGCGCGGCTTGAGAGGCGATTGTAGCCATTGTCCGCCGCAAAAACCTCGTCCCGATAGCAAGCATAGGTCCTGGCAGTCCTCCAATTGGCTACAAATATCTACGGTAGCGTCGAAGTGTTGGCCGTCCGTCCTGAGTCCTGCCGGGTCGGGGCATAATAGGCTGTAACAGGGCGTAACATACTCATCAATATCGACGATCGGATCAGTCTTGATAGCTTGAGAATCGACCAAACGATCGATCGGCATACAGTAGTACAAGTACGCAACAAGTACGCGTCGTCTTTTAGTTGCATCCACCACGTCGACCACGACTGACCCGCCCGTTCAGAAAATACATCGAATAACTCCACGACTGGTTCTAAGACTAGGCATGCATTATTCAGTCTATCTATTTGACTTCCTCCTGACATACAATATTACAGGACCGTTCACTATCATGAGAGGCGGTAAACGTAGAATCGAGAAGGCTATATACAAACTCCAGTTGCAGTGCGGGCAATGGCTTGATGATTCTCTTCTTGGCGACCACCCTCCAAATGGTATGATGTGGGGACATGATCCGTCCGAGTTCCTCTTCGTGCCTCGATTCAATGGCGAGGTAGACGTCGTGACGCTGCGATCTCGCAGCCAAATACGTGATCTCGGCGGAAAATATCTACCTGGAATGCAAGAAGCAATCTTCGATCAACCTGATTTCTGTCCTAAACCTCGGAGGCGGAGACCCTGGCCGGTCCTGAAGCTTCCCCGCAAGGAAGCTGCACAGTGCGATCCGCCGCTAGGTTTACTTGACGAGGGGTCAGACCATGAAGACGACTGGGAGGCAGTGCTTATGGATGACTCTGACAAAGAACATGAAGTATCGCGGGAGGACATTGCGGAATCTGCAGTTCTTCCTCCAAAACGTCTACCCTCTATTATAATGGAGCGCGGCTGGTCAGAAAATGTGGTGGGGTCCTTCACGTACGATGGCTCGAAGGCTCGGACCCGCATATTCATTAAGGTGCCCCCATCACCTCCTCGTTCCGGTAGTGATGGTGAGAAAACTGCCGAGCCCGCCGGAGCAAATTCGAACATGCGAGTACTTGTGATTTTGACGTATGTACTCTACTGATACTTGTTTTCCGGTCACTTTCAGGATTGCCGACGAGACAGATGAAACTGCATCCAAACCCAAACTTTACTCCCTCGATGGTCTCCCGACGCTCTCAGAGAATATTCCCCGCCAGTACTTGCCCGATACGCTCCTTGTGTACGACCCGACCGACCTAACCACTGGCCGGCAACCTAGCCGCGACGAGCGCAAAACCGACGAAACGACTCCGATAGACACATGTATCGAGTCAAAGGGACCTTTCTTATACAAGCGGCTCTATCCTCCTCCAATGCCTGCAGATCTAGCCGATAACCGCAAATCCACTCTGTATCTCTCCCCACAGAACCTCCTTGGTACTGGAAATCACTCTCTCGTATATGCTTCTCCTCTCGAGCTTCCCCCGCCTTTGACGACATACCGCTCTGCTCACTCTCCTGCCTTGTCGACGCCTGAGATCCGCCAAGGAACGGTCAGGGTAGCCGCTAAACTAGCCCACGATTGTCGGTCTGCGCGAGATATGCTGAACAATGAAGCAGAGGTGTACAACTCCCTTCCAGAGCACGCCTCTGAAGATTGGTGTGGATATCATGCAGTCAAGATTTCGCATTGGACTGCCGTCCCGAGTTCAGCAATGGTTCCCAAGTTCTTCGGTTATTATGCCCCCATGAAGGTTAGCAAAATAGACTCCGAGGATGGCCAGGAGATAGACGGCGAAGAGGCAGACGACAACTTGAACAACTGGGAAGGACGCAGTCCAATTTTGTTGATTGAAGATTGCGGCAAGTCGATTGAGGATATGGACCTGGACATTGATTCACGGTAATTCACTAGTCTGATGCATGATGCGAGTGCCATACTCATAAATGCTAGGTGTGAATGTTACTCCCTCTTCGTTCGATTGCACGCCCTTCAATACGTACACAATTCCGTTTACCCCCGCAATATTCTTATTCAACCCGGCCCACTAACCTGCCCTCCTGCTCGTCGTGATTTGTCGACCCCTAGTTTCCGGCTGATTGACTTTGGACGCACGGAGTCGGAGGAGAAGTATTTCGAGTACATGACGAAAGAGAAGGCGAGGCAAGAACAGAGGGAATTGTCAGATATCGAAGTTTCGGACAAGGAGAAGGGTTCGTGGGCTGTAATGTTTCAACAGGACCTGACGAATGAGTTGTACAAAGTCAGTTGCCGGGTGCTACGCTGAGCCCTATTTGACAGATGAATACCATAACGAAGGACAATGTTATGCTGAAGGGTGTATGCTGAAGGGTGTATGAAGAGGAGTGTCGCGCGCCGTTTGTAACGTTGTATGTTTCTCCATTGACACGCAGCCTCTGTAAGTTGAACTTCTATATTGATATCCGGTTTTGCAAGTCCAGTGAGCCAGTACTACGTAGTACGTACAATATTGCATGCAGGGATTTCGCGTAAGTATTACTCAACAAGCGATCGCGGACAGTGCCCCGGACACTGGGACAGTACTAGTGGGGATTGGCAACGCCCCGCCAAAAAATCCTTAGCGCCGTGACAGGCGGTTAAGAG
>JSYW01001403.1:0-46286 GCA_000787475.1 Lentinus polychrous | reverse complement strand
ATATGTTCAAAATATAACACATGTGATATGGAAGAATTGTTTAGAATGTTATTCAGCATATGTTCAACATACTGTAGTTCTTCAACCTGAAGTTCGGTCGCGTGGAGCATCACTCGTGACGGTCCCAAAAGTTCATCTGAAAGTAGTTCGGAACTCTACCGTGATGCGTGACACTGAACATTTGTCACATAGAATGCCTGTAGTTTGAGGCTGCTGAGGGCAAAAATGAGACTTGAGTGCTTTATCACTGAGGGCCTGCAACAGACAGTCTGAGCGCAACTGAAGCATGGTAGTCATTATGTGTGGAAGAAAATTCAATTTTATTCACTTTTTCCCTATGTCATGCTGTTCAAGTTCAAGTGCCCAGCGTTATGCATGACCGAACTACATTTAGGTTTATCAGATGTTGGCGGCATTAGCCGTGACGAACTTCAGGTCGAAAAACTACAGTATGTCAGGCGCTATATGCTGATTTCGCATCTGTGTTCTGGCGCCTTCGACCCTTTTAATTCCGCCACCCTGAGTGTCTGCCCTTGATGTTCCTGGAGAACCTCCCACAATTCCACCAATCGTACTTCTCGAGAGGGTATCCCGTAAACATTCAACTTCGCAACCTCGAATTGGTCCGTGCGCTTGAGTGTGCATTGTACTCTCATCCAGAACAATCCCTTTGCTGGATTTGCTTCGCATCCTGTTCGGAGCAAGTCAACTTGACAGTTTCGCGCTGGAGGAAGCGTTATTCAGGGTATGGAACACACTAACCATGGATTCCACGCAGATCCAACATGTGAATGTGATATGACCATATCGTACAGGAAGCGTCCGCTCAGGATCTGCAGAACAAATTGGGTGAGTCAAGAATCAGAATTATGTATACTCAGTAGACAGTAGCGACAGAGCCTCGCAGAGCCAATACCCATCCCGAAGGATGGCAGGTCCAAAAATTCAGTAACCGGACAGCCCGATGCTGGTCCGTCTGATCAAGTCAAACATTAATGGACAACGCGTCCCTCATGACCGCGCGCTGCGAGGCAAGGCCCAACGACGCTCGGCCCAACCCATGGAGTACGCCCTCATACGCCTTCCTCGGGCTCGCTACAAGGCAATCAAGTGTCGGTGCAGACATTGTACACAGACCGAGGTGAGGCTGAACTAAATAGAACATCCCTGATGTCGCCCTGCAAGTCTCAGTGACTGGCAAGTGCGAGGGCACCTTTGTGGATTGTGCAAAAAAGCACAGCCATCCGATCCTCGCCCTATACTTATCCGGAAAGCCTACAGAAACGAGTGGTCCTGGAGTTAGCAGGCCTCGAAGCTGTTTGGCTCACCGAGCACTGACTGCGAACTAATTATGCAGCATCATTGCCCAATTCAAAGCGCGATGGCATGGGTGTAAGGTGAACAGCTCGTCAGGAGTCTCCAGCGAACCCCTCCTTGTCTCCGTCTGTTACAGATCGGTTCCTGACGCGGAGGGTGATTCGAAGAGAGACCGTCAAGACGGACCACGGTGGCACTGCTAGCAGAACCTGCTACGATCCTCTCGCAAATATGGGGCCAACGAAGGGCGTCCTGTTCTGAGCGAGTCTTGCGGCCATCGAGCAGTCCGTAGCGGTGGTGAAGGTGCAAACTACACGTTGCGACCAAGCCTTGCACAGAAGGCGTTCATTCGGCAGAGGCAGGTACAACAAGGTCAAACAACGTGTTCCAACTAGATATGGCAAGTCACGTTGTTGGTCGTTCAGCGCAGAGATACCGCAGAGTCGGACGAACTTCAGGGCGCGGGTTGTGCGCATCAAGTAAACCATAGCTATTCATCCTGGGACGTAGGTCAACTTGCAAACCTCTAGTAATCCATTGCATCAGCGTGAGGCAACATACTTTCTAAGAAAGCAGCTGGAAAAGAGGAAGTTTTTTGTTCGCTAGAAACAAGATGATCAGCCTCGCTTTCCATACCTCAGTTGAACCAACAGGCTCGGGACTTCACATCAATATTCTGCTCTCGTTTCGATGTTGTATAGAACGGTGATGTTGTGTTGAACGACTGTTTCTCCAGTCGGATACGAACATTTTGAATGAGCTCATCGAATTCAGAAGTCCGATATCCACCGTCACAAGCGATGCGTCAAACAATGATGGCTAATACGTCAATGGTCATCATGCATGTAATGTCGAGTGAGTGCTGTATAAATCAATTGCGGGATGCTTCCAGCGTTCGACACCAAGATCGGAAAATACCATTCAATGTGACGACTGGATGAAACCTTCCTTGCGTTCATGATAAAGCGGATACTGCAGCAAACAGTGGCCGCGAACCTCAGATGAGGTTTAGAGACATGCATTGGCTCTACTCACCGTAGGATATCCTCCCGTTCCATCTTCGACGGTTCCCGTTGAGAGTGGTTGGAGGGCAAAGTGTACCTCGCTCACGGTGGTGATACTAGTAGTGGGGACATGGCCAGGAGGTGGTACGCCCCTTGGACTACAAAGCACCCGGAGTTTGTGCCAAAGATCAGCAAGTGCAAGAGTCAATTCTTATGGATGGGGGACATACGCTGCGAATGGCCTAGTAGCCTGGACGTGCAAGTTCCGTACGGCGCGTGTGGCGGCAATCTATGGTGGGTCCATCATGGAAGTCAATACCCCGGCCCCCAAATATACTGAGGTTTATGACACTCACCGTGAGCGCAATTGCGAAGGGCACTCCAGATGCGGAGTTCACGAGGTCACTGAAGTTAATAAACTCCAAGGTGACAGCGACAACATTGACAGAGATTCTGAATCCCGTGATGAAGACCCATCTCCATGACATGAAGGAGGAAACGGCGTACGATACGACGATGTATAATAGGCCGTCTCGGATAAGGGCCATTGCTAAGTTGGACTGGGATGCAGGTGCCATGGATCGTACGTAGATCTTCCACGTCATCAGGACGAATACATTAATGTCAAATCCAAGCAGATATGCATGGATCGTCCCTAGGAGTTTGTTCTTAGCTCGTTCCGGAACACACGTCTGGCCGGGGATTTCTTCCACGCCGATCTTGACTGCGTAAGGAATACCTCAGTGACGCTGCCAGTCTGAGTTCATTGTTCGGCGCACAGTACCTTGGGACATCAAGATCAGCTGTCCAACGATGAGCAATGTTAGGTATCCGATAATGTAGCGATGACGGTCCCATACCGCTATGCTTGAATCACCTGTAGAGTCAGATGCAACAGCCAACAGTTGGGAAGCTAGGGACGTACGTGCGAATAGCCATATTTGTACTCGACAAAATGAGAGTGATGAAGACGAAGGACTAATTATATCATCAGGTCGGGCGGGGTTATGTTGTCAAGGGACTCCACTTACCAAGGCAGCAGGAATAAGACTTGCGCAACGAATATCACTGATTTTGATGTATGTCATGAAAGCCAGTATGAGACGTGAAGTTCAAATTCATACTGATCCGGTTTGGCATCCACGATGAGTAGCCTTGTTTCACCTCTGTGTGTAAATAGATCGTCTGGCCCCATGGAATATAGTACATACGCAAGAATGACTGTGACCAGAGCAGCATAGCGGTTCAACAGATAGAATCCCTGTCAGGTAGATTGATAGTCATCGTGGTACATCGGTGGCTGATTGAGAGATGACCATGACTCTCACCAGGGACCAATGGAATGCTCTTTTTCTAGTAAGGACAGCCCATTCGACATCCAAGGATAACAAGAACTCCCATCTAAGATTAGTGAGTAAGTGAAACCAGACAACGCTGTCTCGCATGTGCCCTACACATATAGGCCAAAGGCTACATGGTAGACATTAGCAAATGCCACTGAAGCAGATATGGATATGTCAGTAAGCTCCTAGCAGCGTTGTACTGACAGATGCTCACCGAACGGGGCCGCTGGCCCGGCTACGGAATCACTGGTAGACATAGACGCAAGTGAAACCACACGTCTCTGCTGAAGAAAGCGGGACCTGAGGTGAGGTCCCTCGACGCCGACTATAAGTATTCCACCGGAGAATGTAAGTGGTTCCGAATTGGTCATTCATGTCAGCGACAAAGAGCAGCATCCCACGGAACCATATAAAACTCCGAGAGCGCGTGCCGCACGAAGCTCCCAATCAGTGTCCCAAACAGATGGTGTCGAGTCCGTACTGCGCACCGTGACCTCCGTGAAGTAAGGCGATCCTGGTCGCTACCTCGTTGAGTGGGGACTGAAAGATGTACGCGAGGTAAACGTGAGCTGTATCTGCGACAATGAGTAGTGTTGGAAGAGGATAGAGTTTTCGAAGTTAGACTTACGTCGGCAGTGTGATAACTTCGAGGTTACGCGCCATTATCCTAGAAAGAGCGGTGACACGTCATGTTACAGTTTGATGAAACAAACCAGCACGGAGAGTTGGCGAGGATTTTTTACCGCTAGATAGCAGTGTACTTAGCACCAATTCTTCTCTGAAAGAAACTCGGAGGTGACAATCACAATGTTCCCCTGCGAAACATCACGACCTAGGGTCATTTTAAAATTGAAAGAGTGAAGTTCGAGATAGTACCTCGACATAAGAAGACAGGGAGGCATGATGATCAAGGGCGCCGGACATGATCTATCACTGGCCTGGGCAAATTGGAAAACTCCTAGTCGATCAGCCCGGTCCAAACATATATTTGGAGGCCGTGAGTGCAGTCAGTGGGCTGCATCTCGGACCTGTATTGGGAGCCATGACCTCTTGCCGGAAAGGACGGCAGGTTGTGCAAGGACACGGACACACGCATAAGTATTGGCAAGGACGTATCGCCTTGTTGTTAAACGACTGTGTTCACAGCAATCCGCCGATGTCCAACGGTTATTCCCCGTTTCAAGCCTCTATTTCACTATTATTGGGGTATCCTGTTCATCTCATCAAAAGTCGGTGCATGAGAGAGACCTGAAGTACTCACCATCATATGGAACTCTGTCCTTGGTCATTGGAATCGATATGGCACTTTCTACTGGATCGCCAGCACTAGCATTAGCATTAGCACTGGCATGGAGTTGGGGTGCGAATCGCAGTCCACTAAATGCAGGACTGCCCCAAGGAGACGATCCGGAAAGACTAAGGAGCTCTTTAGTCCATATTTTAACAAGATGATACACGGGCTTGTACTATGACACACCTGGATTGGTTGGAGCTCTTTGCCTGAACGTGCAAGTTACGGACTGCGCGAGTCGCAGCAACCTGCATCATGATCGTCAGTGCAGTCTGAGCTTTGGCGAGACCGGTGAAATTTACTGACGGTCAGTGCTACCGCGACGGGTATTCCAGATATACCGTCCAGCACGCTGTCTAGATCCAGAAACTCCATCGTAACCGCGACAGCGTTCACCAAGATTCTGCGGGCATCATAAGTCGGCATATCCCGTCATTGAAGCAGCGGATATTTGACGTACGAAACGAGGATGTATACCAAGCCGTCTCGGAAAAGGGCCATTGCGAGCTTCATCTGAGACGTCAGAGAACGGATCCCGAGTTTGTACATCGTTAACGTGAATATGATGAGGTCGAATCCCATCAGGTATACATGGACCGCTCCCAAAAACTTGTTGTTGGCTTCCGTAGGGACACAGCCTACACCAGGGACTTGTGTCGCGCTCATTTTAGCTGTCTAATGTCAAGGTATTAACCTGTGTAGTCATCAAAATGCAGAGCATACCATTGGTCATCACGACTATCTCCCCAATCATCAGGATAACGAGACACAGGATAAGATACTTGCTAGAACTCCATAGCGCCAACCTGGATGCATGATGAGTCGATTAATGGAAGCTGGAAAATCCATAGAAGATTGTATACGTACATGCGAATCGCCAAATTGATGCTTGACAAAATGAAGGTCGAAAAGAGGAAAACCTGGGAGCGATTCGTGTCAGCCAGTGAGACACTGGAGTCATTGCTGTCTGAACACCCACCAAGGAAGCTATGAGAGTTCCTGCGCAATGGTTTCGGCTGTGCTTGTGGGTAGAAGTTCAGTGGAATGTACACCGAAACTACCAGCTCACTCACAGCAAGCCAGGAGCATCGGTGATGATGATCCTGCAAGTTGCTTCAGTTCGTGACCTCCCGTCTTACCGTAACAACCATTCAGAAACGTACGCAATGATGACCGTGGCTAACGCCATGTAGCGGTTGAGAAAATAGAATATCTTCCAAGCATGAAGTTGGTCGTTACTCCCCGTATTCAAAGCACCCTTCCTGACTCACCATTGGCCATTGAGGTCTCCTCTTTCCTACGAGTAAAGACCACTCGAAATCCAGTGACAACAGGCATTCCCAGCTATAACGGTCGGTCAGTTGCTTACAGTGACAGTGATTTTGAATAAGCTCACAAGTATACACCTGCGAAACAATGTAACACTATTGAATAGTCTAGAGGATATTAGCTATCGGTTCTATGCAATGCAATGAGTATATTCACCATTTTCTGAGGTAGTCGGAGAGGTCATAATGATGATTCAGGCCCTCTCGCAGGAAGAGGTCTCGTAGTTCGTTGACAAGCGAGTTCGGTTGCGATACTTTATACTACGTGCCCTCAGCTCCCACCTATCTTTGAATGTGAAGGATTCAGATTCCGATCGCGATGTTAAAGAATAGGAGTGAATTACCTCATATACATCTACTCTTTTGACCCCCTATGTCTTATGACAAATGGAGACTGCGCTTATGGCAAAGACGAAGATCGGAACGCTGAAAAGAAGAGTGACATGATCAGAATACGTTATAAGTGGACAGAAGTTGATACGCACATCGTAGACCAACGAAAGTCCTACTATATATGCGACTCTGAGCCCTTCGTGGCACAGTTGATACAGAGCCGTAGTAATGATGGGAGTGGGAGAGAACGATGTCATGAATTCGGAAAGATCTGGTACGCATAACTACGGCTATGCGTCCAGTGGATGGTATCCACAACGTGTGAAATCCGTAGACGCATCCTACATCCGGACGCCGAACTGATGAGAGAATTAACGGCATTTCATGCTTTTTAGGGTGACCATGGGAAGTCGATCGTCGTGCAGTATTGCTTCCTACATGCGACTCATCGGTCTCACATGCGATGTGCACCCTGGACCCTGGTGAGTTGTATGTGAGCATCGCACACAGGAGATTGATTGCCTACGCGACGTACCGGAAAAAATCCTGGATCAATACTAGGTTGTGCAGAGTCCTCAACAGGTTCTCAAGTTCTAAGGCCCGCCGACAGTGCGCGGAGAGCCCAAGCAAGCGCGTAAAAACTTACTGTATTAAGCCAAATTGGAATCACTGCGCGGTGCAGATTCCGACGATATGCACTTCCATACCGAATGAATCACACAGTATCTATAATAGATAGTAGATGTGAGCAGCGCGCATAGCACTGCCCCGGGTAACTACATTCATGGGGTAGTCATACGTGGACAAGCTTTCCGTCAGCCCACAACAGGTGCCGATGGCGGGCTTCGAGTTATCCCACCTTAGACTCGAAAGCAAAGCTCCAGGTCCAGCAGGGTGAGTTGCCAGTTCCATCTGTGTAGCAATACGCGATTTGAAGGCGGAAGACCTGAGCGTGCCTGAGCAGCCGAAGTCGATGTGATTATGAAGGATATGGTACCGAAGTCGATGTGATTATGAGGGTTATGGTAGGGTTCCTGGAAGGACTTGAAAGTGCCACTGTTCGGCGTTCAAATGTCGCGGCAACGTGACGCTGGAGAAGTGACTGCGAATCATGGGTCCCATCACGTGAGGTACCTATTTCCGGGCGAAACACTAAGTATTCCGTTTCTTTGCCCCATGACTATACCATCGGTATTGCAGGAGGAAGATGGTATCTGTAGACGGCTATGCCGATGGTCACTAGATGACGCTTGATGTTCCTCGGATATGGCCTTGACCGGTTCTTACACTTCCGTTGCAACGTCTGGATACCCTGATCCGCTAGTTAGACGTCTATGCTATGTGGAAAGTGCCATTGCGCTCACGATCATGCTGGGCCCTGCTCTTGGTCATTGGTATCGGTATCGATGCGGCACTTTCTACCGGATCACTTGTACTTGCGTCCAGTTGAGGCGCGAATAGTATTCCAGTTAACGTAGGACCGCCCCGACCAGACGAATCGGAAACACTACAACATTTGCTTAGTTCACACTTGCACAACATTGCACATGGCGGGCGCGGTATGTAACACACCTCGATTGATTGATTTTGGTCGCCTGGATGTGCAGATTACGGACTGCGCGAGTTGCGGCGATCTGTATATATGCACGTCAGGACGGTCTGTGTAATACCTTTCGACGGATCCGGTGTAGTCTACTTACGGTCAGTGTCACCGCAGCGGGTACTCCGGATATGCCGTCCAACACGCTGTTGAGATTCAGAAACTCCATCGTAACCGCGACGGCGTTGGCCAAGATTCTACAAGAATCAGGTGTCGATAATCACCCACATCAGTGGAGAAATGATGTGACATACGATACGAGGATGTATATCAAACCGTCGCGGAAGAGGGCCATTGCGAGCTTCATCTGAGACGTCAGAGAACGTATACCAAGTTTGTACATCGTCAACACGAATATGCTCAAGTCGATTCCCATCAGGTATACGTGGACTGCTCCGAGGAACTTGTTGTTGGCTTGTGTAGGGGTACAGCCCACGTCCGGTATTTGTGTTCCAGTCATTCTCGCTGGCATTCTGTGAGAACAGCTATACTCGTGTAATGATATGGGCAGAGAACTTACCATTGGTCATGACGACAACTTCTCCGACCATCAGCATACCGAGATAGAGAACAAGGTACCTGTTGAAGCTCCACAGGGCCAACCTAAATATATACCCAGTACATAAAGTCAGAGAAGAGCACTCCGCATAAAGTTAACCACTCACATACGGATCGCCAGATTGATGCTTGACAAAATAAAAGTCGAGAAAAGAAACACCTGAGAACTGCGTCAGCAAGTGCGACATTCGACTTTCTCTTAAGGACTCTGTACGACTCACAATGAGAGTTATTAGAGTTCCTTGGCAACGGCTTTGACTAGTGCTGTAGGTGAGGTTAGGCCCAGCAATTATCCATGGGTTGCCAGCTCGCTCACATTAGGCCAGGACCATCTATCATGATCATTCTGAGAGACACATTAGTTACAAGCACTCTGCTATGGTATGATAGCCATCCAGAAACGTACGCAATGATCACTGTGCCTAGGGTTATATAGCGATTGAGGAAGTAGAAGATCTGTCAACCAGGTTAGTTGAGACTCCCATCTATGCACAAGGTCGTCCTCAACTCACCATTGGCCATTGCGGCTTTCTCCTGCCCGAGAGTATAGAGCACTCAAAATCTAGTGACATAAGGAATTCATAGCTGAGGCGGTAAATGATCGCACACGAGAATGACTTGTGGGGAGTGGACTCACAAGTACGCCCCCGCGAAACAATGCAACACTATTGAGTAGTCTGTTGGATATCAGCTCATACGATCCAACAACCAATGCAGTGTAATATTTACCAATTTCAGAGGTGATGAGGGAGGTCATGACGTATAACGGTCCTCTCTTGGGGAAAGATATATCGTAGTTCGTGACAAGCGACGGACTCGACTGCGGGTATTTATACCTGTTCTCTGCACTCGCTCACTGGGTAAGCTTGTGTCGAGCGAGATGCTAACGCATTGGAGTCAGTAGTTCACCTGGCGAATATACCCTTTTGACTTGCCGCGCAGTATGACAGATGAGATGATGCGCTTATGCGAAACCAACGCTGGAGAGAATGGAACCACGTGTATGCGATCTTGGCGAGTAGAAGCATTGAAACACTTACGTCGTCAGCACAACTATACACGGCTCTGAGCCTTTCTTGAAGGAACTCAGTTAGAATTCATGATGCTTGCAAGGCTTCGTGCAGGTCGGTGGTGGTGACAGAGCGATTGGGATACGCAATAGTTACGACAGGCTCTCTACGGCATCATTTGCGACGTGTGAAAGAAGGAGATATGTCAGGGCCCGACGCCCACCGGTGGTGAGAGAATCAACCTCTTCCGGGATCTCTGGGTCCACCACGGAAAGTCGATCACCGTCTGCTACATTCAACTACGAGGGTCGACAGTGTCAGTGCTTGTCCTTTCGCGTAACAGTGTATACATTGGCTACAGTAAGACGTACCAGGGAATGACTCAAAGGCCGGAACGGTACAGTTTGGGTGACGGGAGTCGCCGATATGTGCGGATCCGTGATTAGACCTCCAGTGGAGCTTCTTTCGTTGCAACCCAGAGTGTATTAAAGATACCAGGCACCTACGTATGTAGTGAGACTGGAATTGCAAATTTATCAATTGGCATTGTAAAGTGTGAATGAAGTCGCAGTCAAAAGGCTCAGAAGACTCGAGCTGCCAAATCGGGACGGAAACGAGCAGGATCACGTGAAATTAGGAGGACAAAATTCATAGGCTCTGCAATTCAAAGCTCTGAGTTTGTAGCTCTGAGTCCGAAGTACATATATACCCCCTTTCCTTCTCTTCCATAATCATTACTCAAAACCCGTCGTCACTGCAAAAGGCAGTCTCGTCACATAAAATGTTGTCAGACGATTCCGACAACGAATCCATCCACCAACTCACCATCAACGAGGCCTTTGCCAAAGCGTACGAGTACAAGAAGGAACGGGAGGAACTAGCGAAACGTATGTAAGTCCCTTGATGTCTATCTCCTCATACACAATTTTCACTTTCACTTTGTATAACCCTACTGCCTACCCACTATTTTTTCTTGTCGTGATAACCAGTCAAGGAGAAGTATGGCTCCGATTATGAAATGTCTGACGCCGAGGAGGAAGATTCGGAGGAAGACGAGAGTGAGGATGAAGATGGCGAAGAACTCACTCCTGCTGTGGATGCTGCCATCCTAAGGACTCTCGCAAGAATTAAGAAAAAGGACCCTTCGATATATGAGTCTGGGAAGGATGTATTTGAAGGTATGTATTCCCTCTCAGTGCTTGAAAACGTTATTCAATGACTCGCTTGTTACTTTCTTAGAGGAACGTCAAAAGACCGGAGAACTGAACCTCAAGCGGACCTCTAAGGACAAGGTAAGCCAACATCCTCTTCCTTTACTCCGTCAATATTGTATGTATAAACCATCCATCGTGTTTTCACAGTCAAAACCCCTTACAATCCGACAACACGCTCTCCAATCCGTGCTTCATTCTACATCTCGCTCACCCTCCCCTGAACCCAAACCTCTAACTCACGTCGAAGAACAACGGGCACTCCAAAAAGAAACGATCGAAGCCTTCCATACCGCCGTCGGCGGTGACGACTCGGATGAAGATGATCTGCTCATTCCACGTGAGAAGACGAAGGATGAGATCGAACAGGAGGAAGAAGAGTACAGGGAGTTCTTGAAGAGGGAAGTCGGCGAGGATCTGAGTGGGTTGGTCACGGTTGATGAGAATGGCGTGATTGTTGAAGACGCAGAGGGAGACGTGAAAGGTGAGGAGGAAGAGAAGGAGGGGAAGAAATCGAAAAAGGACAAGAAAAAGTCGAAAGAGCCGAGGAAGAGCAAACAAGAGGAAGACCACGAGTTCCTCATGAAGTGCGTCTTGACTTGCAGCAGCATCAACCTGACTTTTCTGTGTACTAATGCTCACGACAGTTACATTCTAAACCGAGGCTGGATTGACAAGTCTGAACGTCGTCTCCCGACATACAAAGAGATCACCGGCTCCAAAAAGAAACGGAAAGACAAGGGCAAGTCCTCTGACGGCGGCTCTTCCCCCGGCAGTAGCTCAGAAGAGGAACATGTCGGACCTCTCGGAGGATCAGATCCCGACGACCTCTCTCAAGAAGAAGAATTCGACGAAGTGGCCGATCACTTCGAGTCTACATATAATTTCCGGTTCGAGGAGCCCGGAGCGGCCACGATCGCTCGTTATCCTCGTCAGATTGACACTGTGGTACGGAGACAAGAGTCGTCGAGGAAGGAGGCGAGGGAGAGGAGGAAGGCGAGAAAGGAGGAAGAGATGAAGAAGAAGAGGGAAGAGGTGAAGAGGTTGAAGGCGTTGAAGATGAAGGAGATTAGAGAGAAGTTGGAGAGAATTGGTAAGGAGGGCGGAAAGAAGTTGGATGAGAGCAAAGGTGGGGTTGGCTTTCATTTTTCCATCCATAGTACCAAACTCATACTTTTGTTTCAGCATTGCAAGAGCTGGACCTCGAGGGCGACTGGGATCCAGAAGCACATGACCGTCAAATGCGAGAACTCTACGAAAAAGAAGCTGCCAACGACCCAATAGACGAAGAGAAACCAACATGGGACGATGACATTGACATCGGTGATATTGTCCCTCCAGAAGAACTCGAGTCCGACAACGACATGGAGCCTTCTACCTCCACCGCGGAGAAGAAGAAGAAAAAGAAGAACAAGAACAAGAAGAAAGGCGGCGAGGATGAATGGGACGAAGGAGGCGTGGATGTTGATGAGATGGACGCGGATGTTCAGGAGAAACACGGAGAGGTGGACGAGGATGAATGGGATGGAACGGAGGAGATGAGGAAGCGGAAGCTTGAGGAGTATATGGAGGACGTCTACAACCTCGACTTCAACGACATGGTATGCTTTTATTGCATGATGAATATGCAGTCTCTCTGACTACATGAACCATTTACGTTCAGGTCGGTGACATGCCAACTCGATTCAAATACACCAAAGTCAAGCCTCAAACCTTTGACCTGACACCTGCCGAGATACTGCTCGCCACTGACTCCGAACTCAACCAATACCTTTCGATCAAGAAGTATGCTCCTTATCGAAAAGACCAGGATAAGTTGAGCAAGTGGGATAAGAGCCGAATCGAGAGGTTGAAGGAACTGAAGGCTCGGCTCAAAGAACGGAATGCGAGGTGGTTGAACGGCGAGAGCTTGGATGACCTGCAGAATGGTGGCGGAGGCGGGGGCGGAGAAGGCAGTGGACGGTGGGCGAATGGGGAAGTGAAGAAGAAGCGAAAGGGAAAGAAGGAGCGTATGAAAGAGAAAGCGGCCAAAGCCAGCGGCGAAGGGAACGGTGGCGGCGACATCCCAGCGGAGCAAGATCAGCCAGAAGAACCGAAACGGTCTGGGGACGTTGCGCGATCATCAGGCAAGGACAAGAAGGATAGGGACAAGGGGAAGAAAAGGATGTCGGAGGAACTAGAAGATGGTCAAGCTGAAACCCAGAATGATGCTAGTGGGGAAACGTCGAAGAAGAAGCGAAGGAGACACCACAAGAAGGCAGCTCAAGCGTCCGAGTCGTAGCGCGTATTCGCCCGCCCTCTTTGGATATCTTTTTCTTCTAATCTGACCGATTTTCCTACTTGCGTGGCCGACAAATGGCTTGCGTCGACATAAGCTGCGGTTCCGAATCGGGCAAGACCCTAGAGGCGTTTGCACATCAAGGACAAACAACTCCGTATATTATGCAGTCAGTTGGTGCCTCTCGCGCCCAGGCACTTGCAGTCTTGCTCGGCCCCCTTGCGAGATCTCTTCATATCGACCCCTATCAGTTTTCGTTTCCTTTGCAGCTCTGGGCATCCATCGTCATCTCTGTCTTATAACATGCAGGCTATATATCGTCGAGTCAGAACCTGTCGGGCCCTTACGACGGTGGCTCACAGATTTTTCGGATCCGCCCATTCTGACAGAGTCAATTCGTTGCATTCCATCATTCTGACTTTACACCTCTCTACTATTAGACCAGGGCTTCCCGGGATTCTGTTCAACATGCTTCGCAGGCCCCTCGCACTGATCCCTGAGAGGGTTCACTACAACCCCGACAGCTTCGGAGGCTTCGAGGTGATCATCGGTTTTTAGTGCATGTGCAAGTGCAAATCATGCAACCACCAATCCACCTGCGCCAGTGTCATGCTGGACGCCGCTTGCTCATCTGTCCAGTGTCAAGGATGCCATCGATGCATTTGACTAGCTGTTTATGTTCCCAGTCAGCATCGTGACTCGGCGTAGCATGGCCCACATCATAGCATGGCCCACATCATCTTCCCCACACGTCCAATATCAATGTTGCTGGGGATTTTAGGTTAGTCCGACGGTAACACCGCTGGGAGGTCATGGGGAGAGAACCGGCGCTTGAGATGAAAACGTTGCATATGCATTCCACCATTCGATCGCACGACCATTGAATTCCGTCCACGAAACGGAAGCAAATCTCATTTACCGTGCTCGAGAGTCGAGAGAGTACCTTCCCTAAGCTTGCAAACATCGAATGCTGAAGCCGACGAGCAAAGCGAAGAAAGGCATGGGCTGCTGTCTACTGAACTTCTACGTAGAACCGAGGGAAATTGATTTTGATCAAACCGTTGGACCTGACCAGGCCAACGAGGCAGCACGAACCTTTGGCTTGGCTCAGTAAGGTTCATGACCAGGACCACAAGCGAACCACATATGGACTCGGGCTCTACACTCCGCCCTTTAGGCTGGGATCTTTTACCTCCCATCCATCCTCTTCTCCCTCTCCTTCTTCCCCCTTCTTTCTTTCCCTAGACGGATTCACATTCTCGTCTGAGAAGGGAGGTCAAGAGCGATGGCCAACAACGGGTACTTGAGTGTGGAGGATGCAGTGGATCCGGGAGCAAGCACGCCCACGATCAGTCCTTCCCTACTCGCGCACGTCGACGCAGATATCCCTGTTCCAGGGGGCGAAAATGTCGGCGAGCGTAACTCATATGTCGATCCTCCCGGTACCCCCATTCCCCAGCAGCAAGAGGTGATGCCGTTCCTTGCCCCTCCCGGTATGCCTTTCCTCGATCATAGCGCTGCAAGCACACCAAGGGGAAGCGCTGCATATCCGGACTCTTTTGGTTCCAACACGAACCTCAATGCCCCCTTCGGTGAAAAGGATGGGTTTGGATCTCCGTCCCCCTTGGGCAAGGCTGAGGACGGGAGCGAAGAGGACGAGGAACTTGATGGGACGCCATGGTACAAACGCCCTCTTATTTGGGCACTTGCCGCTGCATCTCTCGTCGTCGTGATCCTTGCTATAGTGCTCCCCGTCTACTTCGTGGTTGTCAAGCCGAACCAATATTCGTCTTCCCCATCTGGTGCTACATCATCTAATGGCAACAATGGCAATCAACCGGCTTCAGGGAATGGAGACAACAAACCCGGAGATGGGAAGAACAATATTGTCATTACTGGAGGAGACGGGAGTACGGTGACCAAGGATGATGGCAGCACATTTGTGTATCGCAACCAATTTGGCGGATTCTGTGAGTATAGTGGTCGAAAACGCGCATATAGTTGCTAATGACGGGCTCTGGTAGGGGTGAGCGACCCGGATAATCCGTTCAATGACAATGCCCAGCCAAATTCTTGGACTCCTCCTCTCAACACTACCTGGAAATGGGGAAAACAACGCGTCTTTGGGTACGTTTTCCTAACCATTTCATTTGCCAAAAGCAGATACTAATGTTCCCTCTCAGAGTCAATCTTGGAGGTCTCTTCGTCCTCGAACCATTCATTGCTCCATCTCTCTACGAGCCCTATAACACCACCGCCCCAGACGAATGGTCACTCTCAACCCTCCTCGGCGACCAACTCCAACAAACGCTCGAAAACCATTATTCGACTTTTATCACGGAAGAAGACATTGCTGAGATTGCCGGTGCGGGGCTGAACTGGGTCAGGTTGCCCGTCCCCTTTTGGGCTATCGAAACCTGGAAGGACGTCGGCGCAGATGCAAATGGTAAGACGGTCAGCGAGCCATTCTTGGAAGGTGTTTGCTGGAAGTGAGTGTCATATCGATCCTTCAATGGAGGCTCTGTGCCGACTCACAGTATCCTGCAGGTACATTCTCCGTGTACTCCAATGGTGCCGTAAATATGGCATCCGAGTGAACATCGACTTGCACGTTGTCCCTGGTTCTCAGAACGGTCTGTCCCCATCCCTTACTACGGCGCCCCAGCCTACTCGAAACTCAACTGCTTATATCACACAGGCTATAACCATTCAGGCAGAGGCGGTCAAATCAACTTCTTGAACGGACCCATGGGTATCGCGAATGCACAACGAGCACTGGACTACATCCGAGCCTTTACCGAGTTCTTCTCCCAACCCGAATATGCTAACGTCGTCCAGATGTTCGGTATCGTGAACGAGGCGTTGGTGAGCACGATCGGAAGAGACCAGATTAACGCATTGTACGTACACTTCCCTTTGGTATATGCATTGAAGCACCTACCGTGTGTAAATTTGCTCATCGCTTGAATACGATTTTCTAGCTACTTGCACGCTTATAAGATGATTCGTGATATCACTGGTGTTGGAGAAGGCAAGGGACCTTACATGTCTATACACGAAGGTTTCATGGGTGCTTCGAATTGGGCTGGGTTCATGAAGGGAGCCGATAGGCTCGCCCTTGGTGAGTTCCTTCCAGCAGTGCGTTCTCAAGGCTGTTCCCTGATTTTCAAGAACTATTCGTTCGCGAAATCTAGACATCCACCCTTACTTCGCTTTCAGCGGTGCAGCGAACGATGAACCCTTGAACGTTCCCGCCGACGGCGGCGACGGTAAACTCATGGGTGGCAAATGGCCGTTACAAGCATGCAGCGCTTGGAGTAGCAGCATGAACACCAGGTATGGTTACATTCCCGGGCGTGATTCCCTGATCCACTATCCACTAGTACTTCATCGCTAGCACTAGCACTAAACCCATACTAACCTACCTACCTTCCCTTCTCACAGCCGAAATGCGTTCGGTGTCACCGTCGGTGGCGAATTCAGCAACGCGATTAACGACTGCGGTCTATTCGTGAACGGCGTAACGGATCCGCACCGAACGGCGGCTGACTGCGATTTCTTCTCGGACCATACCAAGTGGGATCAGAAAACGAAGGATGGGTTGAAGACGTTCGCTATGGCGAGTATGGACGCTTTGGGCGATTGGTTCTTCTGGACTTGGAAGGTAACGTTTGCTCCTTTCCTCTCTACGGCACTCCCCCGTAAAGACTGACGATGAATCTCTCCATTGCTACCCCACAACACAGATCGGTAACTCCACAGCAGGACGCGTCCAAGCTCCCCTCTGGTCCTACAAGCTCGGTCTCGAGAACGGCTGGATGCCCACGGACCCGCGCCAAGCCATCGGAATGTGCGCCTCCCTCGGAGTAGGCTCTACCAACGCCTTCGACGGCTCCTACTCAGCCTGGCAAACCGGCGGCGCAGGCGCAAACACCATCGCAGCTGGCGTCACAGCCGACTACGACAACTGGCCTCCAGCAAGTATCAACAACGCCGACGCCCCTGGTTCTTTGTTACCCACGTATACGAGTGCCAGAGGTCCCGTGACCCTTCCACCTGTCAAGTTGGGTCCTACCGCTGTTAGTGCCGGTAATGCGATGGTCACTGTCACTCCGACGGCGACGGCGGGTAATGGATGGGCGAATAGTGCTGATACGGCTAGTATGGTTACCCCTGTGAGCGGGTGTGGGTATCCGGATGCTTGGAGGGCGTTGGATTTGCCGGCCCCTACCGCTTGTGCATAACATGCCACCCAGCTTCTTCTTCGATCACAACCATAAAGACAAGAAGTACACTCGTTTTCGTATCAATGACGGACTTATCATGTGGGGGGTTTTAGGATTGGTTTTAATGACTTTTTTGAAGTTCTTTTTATTACTCTTCTGTTCTATGGGGACGTAGTTGGATGTTCTTTGCATGTCTTCTACGTACACTTCTTCTTTCCTGGACATTTGTGGACATTCTGATTCTATACCCATTCTCCATGCTCTTCAGTCCCAACCTTTGTAACACACCCGGTACCGCAATGCTGCCTAGTGGAATATTACAGATTACGCTCGTTGTCGTTCTTTCGAATTGCCTTCAGCTGTACAGTGGTTTAAACGTTTACGTCTCATTTTGCGACTTTTGCCACTGCGCATGAATACACAATCTGTTCACTGGTACGTGCATACTTGGATCTGTAGCCCGTACGATCTGTTGCATGAAGAATACCCTCGAGTAATATGCACACCTCAGAAGACATTCCAGGCAGCTAGCGAATTCATGAACTTCGACCTATTTCGACGAGTTCGAACTGCCACAGAGGGTTGATACGGCGCCATCAATGCTTTTGGACAACAAGGACAAATATCGATATCGTCTTCATGATCCAGCCCAAGATCCAGACTGCGGGATCTATCTGTATCTGAGGATCTTTGCCCAAGATGTGTCGCTCAAGTTAGCTTCGCGAGTCGGCGGTGCTTAGATCGTCGTAGTCACAAAATCTGCCTCATGTACCGAACATAAGCAACGCGAGTAAAGAAAACGTCACTGAGACGTCAGGACTTCGCTGGGCAATGGGAAACGAACAGTACTAATAGTGCCGAAGACCCACGTAGATGTCAAGGAGACTTTTCAAAAGAATATATATCGTACACCAGATGTGATTTGGGATAGAAGTTCCAGATTCGGAGAAACAAGAGCACATCGCAAATGAGATTCAGAAACGCGGGATACGAGGATAACGAACTTGAAAGCTATTCAGGAACGGTTAACGCAAGTGAGGAAGAATCGATACAACACGAGAGGTATTATTACAAGATTTCAGAACTGCAGAACTCACAAAACAAAACGCAGACGCAATGGAACGTACAGAGGATCGTTCGGTAGTAGAGGTGGTAGTGATACAACAACGGGCGACAGCGATTGTTTGCACAACGACGGAAAGAGGCGTCGACGACGATGAATCCGAGGATGGGAGGGTGAAAATGCAGGATGGACAGGCGCATATACTTCGCAACTTGGCGCATCACCTCGATGATGATAGAACATGTGTTCCGCCAACGACTATAATCCACCACCGAGGACTTTCACGGCGCACCCACCCCAACTGACGTGCCCCGAGGGCACGACCCATCGACGTCTAGACAGAGCCATGTTTTTGAGCTTGAGTGCATCTCTCCTCGGCAATTCTCTGTCCAGCTTCGACGGTGAGGCAGCCATGAGGTGTTATAGGGGTATACCGGCTCTCTTGTCGTCAAGGTATGTCAAGGCATGGAACGCACTGTGAATTTTCCCCTATCAGTCTCTCCCCTCTTGTCCCCTCCACCCCACTTCGCTTTATCTTTCTTTGCTCCCCCCCACTTCTTTCTCGAAGCCCATCATGCAGAGCCCGATACCGTCGTCGATGAAGGTTTATGTCTCTTCGCCTCCCCATTTCCTTCGACCCCAATCGATACATCGTCCTCCAATTCCTCCGAGCTTCGTTTCTTCAATCGACCCGGGGCCGACATCGTCAACGACACCTTCTTGGTCACATTTTGCGCAGGTGCCAAATTCACAGATGCAGTCTCTGGCGAGTATTCACCATCAACCCGCACCTTTTTAGGCGGCGTGCCCGACCGCTCGATGCCCGCGATTGGTTCGAGATCACCTTCAGCGTCGACGTCACTCGAGGATCTCTTACGCGAGGCGGGGGATGAAGGAACGGGGGAAACGGACGGTGGAACGGATGAGGGGACTGTGAGGGGTACGCCGGTAATCCAAGAAGCATCGTCATCTTCCTTTTCAGATTCACCGGAGTCAATAACCGAATCAGTCTCCTCTTCTTCTTCTTCTTCTTCGGCAAATGGAGTCATAGTGCCTTGCGCGATTGCCTCCTCCAATTGCACCTCGACGGGTTTCTGCGCCGGTCTGGAGGGCGTCTGCGGACGGGGAGGAGTATTGATCACAATGCCCGGTTGGCGAGCTTGGGAAGGATGCAGTGCGACCTGAGATGGTACGACATTTCCAGCTTGGACGTTCATCTTTAACATCGCACGTTCGCATATAGAGCACCGACACTGGAACAGAGGCGCCGAGGCTTCTTTCCATACCTAGAGCGCGCATACAGTCCGTTAGGACAACAAAAATATCGTACAACAAAGCGAACTCACCGAGAATAGTGCGTGAGCACTCCATTCGGGTAGATGGGACACTGTCTCAGGAATGTAGGGGATGGGGTGGATCAGCTGCGGTGAAGCCAGAACGGGAGCAACAGGGATAGCGACCGAAGGTGCAGTGTTTGTGCTAGATGAACGATCATTTTCCTCGTCCTTGGAGGCAGAATCTCCCGTGGGCGGTGGCGACGGAGTAGTTTGCAGTGTCGTGGTAGACAAGACCGGACTCGTGGTATGAGAACCTTCGCTCCTTGAAGACGACGAGGAATCATCATCGTCCGAAGACTGCCTCTCCACCATGCGTTTCCTGTCCCGATGAGCTCTTGCGCGATTCCTCCTCCTTTCCACCCAGTCGATACCATTGTACCACATCGCTTCGTCTCGCAGCTCTTGAATAACATCCTCGAGACTCATCTTACTTGCTCGGAGTGTAGGATCCATGCCGTCGGCCGCGCACTCGATGACAATCCTCCGTACTAGATTCGACATGGCAGGGAGCATAATATCGCGAAGTGAACGTCGGTAAGCGATTTCCGCCTGTTCGTTGAGTATGGCGGTCGGTATCGGGGCAGTCCGTGTGGTCTTGACCGTCGGGTGAGCGGTATTTTCAGCGTCAGCTTCACTGGCATCATCGTCCAAACCGCCGTGATAGACCGCATCGGGGTTCCAAGGACATGGATGATATGCGGGCACAACCAAAGGCTTGCCCGGAACGACGTTAGAATGGTACTGGTCTTGCGGACTAATCCACAGGCCATCCAAGATTCGGCTCCTCGCCCAATCAAGTAAGGCGATTTCGCGGATACCTCCAGCTTCTTCGGTTATGCTCATCAACTCCGCGTCGTCATCGTCATCCTCGCTCATCTCTTCACTACTGCCATACCCAGGATCTCCGGCTTCCGCACGGGCGACGAACTTCGAAGCTGCTACAGCCTGTGCAAGCATATCCACAAGTTTCGTGTGTTTCCTCAGCCAATGCTTCTCCCTTGCAATGGCGAGGATGTCATATAGCTTCCCCTCGCCGAGGTCAATGAAAGACTCGACGGCTTGTCGTGTCTCCCAATCAGCACTGGCGAGTTTATGTCCACCAATGGCTTCGCGGTCAGAGGGGTTGTTGTAAACGAGATTCCACAGGGCCTCCATTCGGCACTGTCTGCAAGTGGCGAAAACACCGTCGCCCCATGCTCTGTCGCCATCTTCGAGGGGACAAACGACAGCATAATCCGCCTCAAGTTCGACATACGGAGCATCGCGGAAGCATATCGAACAGTAACCGGCCTTGCGGCCATGCTCTCTGCAGATACCGATGGGACCGAAGTGTTTGGAGTAGACGGTCTCCTTGCGAATGCCGAATTGGAAGTGATGGTAGGGATTGTTAATACGGCAAGGAAGACATGAGAACTCCCAGAGATTGCGGAAGTGTTTGTAGTG
The DNA here is from genome assembly GCA_000787475.1 of Lentinus polychrous. Classification (NCBI taxonomy): domain Eukaryota; kingdom Fungi; phylum Basidiomycota; class Agaricomycetes; order Polyporales; family Polyporaceae; genus Lentinus; species Lentinus polychrous. The sequence continues at coordinate 24,944 of JSYW01001403.1, read as the reverse complement.
TGATACTCGGGTAGGGGCAGCCACAGCTGCGGTACCCCCCGTAGCTGCTGGGGTAATTATTCTTTCACCTGCACGAACGTCATGGGGATCGAGCGCGATGTAGGCATATTGCCAGAATGGATGGTGTTCGACTGCACAGCAATGAGGGACATTATTATGGAAGCTACCAGACGCGACTTACGAGCTTTATCCCATGCAGTGCATATCCCCATTAGCTTGTCCAACTCGAGAGCGTCGCGGACGGCTGTGAATATAATGCGACGCGGCCATTGATCCCTCGCGTCCCATGTATTTGGGCAGTATCCGAGAGCGGATACGCCGTGCAAATAATGCGTTGCAATGAGTCTGCGGACAAAGACACGGTCGGTCAACTTGGTGGCTGAGTGGCGCAGAACAGAATATCGCGTCTACCTGACGATTTCTGCGGGTAACTCAGCCCAGGAACGAAGTTTTTTGCCCTTGTAGCCCGAGGACGATGTTGAGATAGTGTCCGCCATTGTGGCCGACGGTGAGCTCGCTGTCTGTGACGGCGAGAGCAATGTTGTAGATCGTGTAACTGGCGTCACAAATGGAGGACGGTGACAGAACGCGCATGTCACAGCCAGGAGCAATCGCCTTTCCAACTTCCTCATTCTTCCCACGCACAGACCTCGTTCCCAGCCGGCGCCGCCTTGCCGCACAGTCCCGGCCTGGGCTCAGATGCGTCCTCGTCCCCGACGTCGCCTCCAACGTCCTCGACGCCGCCGGCCACGACGATCTCGCGGGGTGCACGACGCCGGCATAGCGTCTTCCCGCCAATACAGGTCGATGATGTCGGAATCTGTATGGTTCGCGTCGATTCCTTGATTCTCATGATACATCATTTCACGGATTGGTCTCTGCATCGGCAAGGGGCACTCTATTCGCTCTTTCGAGGCCATTCCCATGATATGCGAGCGGACGTGTACATTTCAGCAATGTGCCACACAGGGGTGACTTCTGTCATTCAACAGCGCGAGCTTCCTGGTAAGACACCGGGGGGCACATGCTGCGCTCCGTTAGTACGTGGACGGGTGCATTTCATAAAACATTGCCTCTATCCTCTTCTAATTCAATGCGACCATCTCGATTATCCAGGCTCGGTAACTTGTTACATCTCGCGAAACCAGATGCATCTCGTCTACTGTGAATGTGCATTTCGTGGAATGGTATGTCGATTGTCAATCCACGTACTTAGACTTCTGTTCCGTTCCTCATGGCGTCGGAATGCAGCATGTTCACCCTTTGACAGACCATCGGATGGCGGTTGGTGATGTGCGAAATGACTTCGCAGTCCTCAACAGTCCTCAACATGAAACTCAAGCTTCCGCTAGAGTTTGTTTGAGATGCCGGCTTCATTATATCGCTAAGCAGCATCCGGGCTACCGATGATCTCAAACACTACATACCAAACGCATCGATTGACGCGTAAGGCTGCGTAAGGATCTTCCACCGATTCTTCCTCGATCAAGATTCAAGGTAAGGCGTGCAGTGCAGATTGTGTATTGCATGACTGTTTCACAAATGGGTTCAAGTCAGCGGTACTACGTCACAAATCAAAATTGGTGTCATCCTGCGTCTTTACACCTGGCATGATAGTTTCCTGCAGCAATTGCACTGAGATCTTGAGTGCCCCCATGTCATCCGCGAGAAGTCTGACTTTCTCAGTGAAGTCCTGTCGTGAAGTCAATATAGGAAATCTCGGAAGTAACAGCCAATTGCGCGAACAGACCTCATCCGCCTGTATGTCTTCAAGAGCTTCGAATTTTCCGTTCAAATCATGTAGGTCGTCGTGCAGCTCGCGGAGCATCGACACGAAGCGAGAACACTGTACGAGGACATCAGGTCAGCGAAGCATACACGGAGGGGATCATGAAGTTCGCATACCTTAGCCGTGAGCTCATCCACTATCTCCGGAAGCCTTTCGGATGATACTAACGAACTAGTCAAAAAGCCCTTAGGCTTCGACTTCATCTTCGACTTTCCCTCCAAGCGAATCCACTTATTCTTAACTTGCTTGATGCCCCGGGAAATATCCTGGAGCGCATCCATTGATTTGTTTAGGTCCTCGCTGGCAGAGGAGATCTCCTGTGACGAGTCTGGGTAAGCCGTTGCGCTGATGAGAATGGGGAAACAACACTAAACCCTCTTGAAGAACTCGTTCAGCTTTTTCTTCATCTCCATTTCATTCGAGAAACTATCATCAGAGAAGACGAGGATAAAGTCCGTCTCGAATGCTGTCTGCTGCGTCAGAGCTTTTAGTAGTACCTTCAACACGGAGAAGAACATACTGCTGCAATTCGAATGCAACGCCGTCAGAGACGTCATCACAACAATCGCTGTGCGTTTCATCTTTTTCTACTCACAGAATTCTATTATTGAATCTCTAGCAAAACTGTATAAGATGAGACGTACAGGCAAAGCATTCGTGATGTCATCCCACAAGGGAAGCAGAACATCTCGAATGTCAGGCGGGCTAGTCGATATCCGCAATGCGAGACCATCCGCCACCTCCTTCAACCCTTCGTTGATGTCATCAACCAAGGACGTGTCTGGGTTACTGCCGCCGAGCGAGCTGAGGATAGAACTGTTGTTCAGTTTTCCGGCGGGCCCTGCGCCACGGGAAGAATTGGGTTTTCCGAGTGCTTTGAGGATGGCGTCCATGCCGTTTGCGTCGCCGTGTAGCGGTGAGTCGGGGCCTCCGAGAGAAGCTAGGAAGTCAGTGTCCATGATTTCGCAGTGCGGGTCCGACTTGATACTTGGAGGGGCTGTGAATCGTAATGAAGGTCTCGAGCAGCCATCTTATATGTAGTGCGCAGAGGTTGACATTATGAATGGAACTGTCCGGGATGAGGGACAGCGTTGCATTGTGCTACTCATACATGTCGAGTTGACTGCACAAATGTATGGTGAATGTCTTGGAAGTTCGTTGGGGTCGTATATCTCGCAATTGCATAACATGGAAGGCTCGGGAATGAGACTCGAGATCATTCTCTTACCTTCTCCTACATTCTAGGGCAAGTATGGCAGGAAGTCAGCGTGAAACCATTGTAACTGCGTTGATATACTTCAAAGCCCTTTCCGGCGTAGCCCGAGCGTTGAGTATGTAAAAGAACCGCACAACGCGGCCCTGACCACGGCTTGGTATTGGTGCGAGAGCGTGCGTTTTGGGTCGTGGGTGGGAACGACGAGGTCATATTACATCGATTTTTTGGGCTCAGGACGAGGGTTGAGATGGGCGAAGACAGCAGTGCTGTCGTCACGAACGGGCGCGAAAGCATCCACAATTATGAGAGATGTATAGTTGACCGCAGGTTCACCGAGGCAATATTGATACAAGATGGTTTGTTCTGAGATGAAGGGAATGTTATCCGATCCTCACAGTCCTGATTGACCGTTCATCGTCCTTCGCGAATACCTGTGAGACGACAAACAGTCAGATCGAGCTGCACGTAGATCAAATATAGAGGTAATTCTGCATACCATATCCGATGACGTGTTCGTATTGACAGTGTCAACGTCTTTGGCTGATTCTCGATACGACTCAACGTGCGTGGCTTGTTCTATCGGGCTCTCAAAATCCTGTGCAGGATGGATGCGTCTGAGAGAATATCAGGAAGGGGTTTGAGGCCTAGTACTCACGATCTGTGTTGTGAAGATTGGTTCCTGGGAGCTCGGTAATTCACTTTTGTCTGTCATCATTATATGTCTTGGAACGATGTCTACCCTGGAGTTCAATCTATTATAATACGTGAGATGATCGCTAGGCGACATGTCAAGTAGCCACTCAACGTTGCCAGTAAGGAGTTCGAATAGACTATAGAAACCAAGCAATCAGTACGGTTGTCGCTGCATCGCCAAGCAGCACTCACGAAGCTTCCCCGTTGTCATGACGAGACCTGCACTGACCATGCCATTTTGGAGGCAAATAAGCTGAAATACGCGCGGTTTGTAACAAGATGAGCATAAAGTGCCAGAGAACGTACTGTAGTGATGACGGCTATGACAACGCAGCTGTTTACAATTGGCCGTATTCAGCAGGATTTGCAACTTCGTCAATTTGTCAGACCTACCTGGTGACCACGCCGTTCACAATGGCCCACTTCGTTAGGGTAAAGATGAAATTATCACCTCTAGTTATAGGTCCAGGAATCAGTCACCAGAATATCGAATGGCGAGGGCTGTTGGAGGGACGTACGACTGCTTCTTCTTCTTCGACGTTTGTTTGAGAAGACGTATCAGGGCGGAGGCGATTACCACGTCGGCGATGATGGAGCTTCCGAGGTAGCAACACAGAGCGATCTGAAAGACTGGAATAAGAACAGCAATGTGTTTCCAGCTAGTGTGCCTCACGTACCAGTGGTCCCGAGTCTGTCCGGAACCTCCTCCACTCCTTGACTTTGTATCTGCAGCACGCGGTTAGTATTCCAGCGTACAATGCATACGTTGTTGTACATACGTTGAAGCCGCTGTCGCTGGATGGCATGTTAGACGACTTCGGTGACTGCGACAGGTGAGACTTACCAAACCCGAGTGCTGAGTTGCGGGTCAGCGTCAGCGCCAGCGCAGGCTATCAGATTCGACGTCAAACAGCTTACAGATTCGGGCAGCAAGCAGAGCGGCCTGGCAGTGAAATGTTTGTCAACTAGAGCTAATGCGATAATTTCACGAAGCACATACCATTGACAGCGTGATTATGAAGGAAAGTTTGCCCACTATAGATGGCAGCCGGTCAGATTATGTGATTAATGGATCGTAGAGGTTGAGCCGGAAACTGAACTCACATATTCGAATCCTACTGATTACGTAGCTTTGTACAAGTGCGATGATACACATCTGTATACTTATGCTGTCAGTTCTTGGAAACGATATACCGCGGGCGCAAGGAATCATCTTTCCTCGATAACTATGCATGCCTGTGTAACTTGTCAGTCGAATGTCGGCTTGCCAATGTCGGAGTCACTTACACCGACGTTCCACAGGAGAACGTTGGCATAGGCCAACCGCCCAAAGCCGACGATCGCATATTTATAGAGAGTTTGGATAAGCATGCCAATATGAACTGTTTCTAAGCTCCTGTCATTGCGTGCGTTAAATTATAGCTACGTTATGTCGTTGTTTCGTGAGAAGCGAACTAACCAGATAGCACCCACAACGCCTCTCAACCAAATCGGGTCCCGTTTGCTGCTCAGGGCATAGATGTATGCCTGTGCGGAAGTTATGCCATATAATCTGCGAAATCCCATGTCAGTGACAGTGAGAAGTCAGAGAGCTAGGCTGTGAGTTGTATGCACATGAGGCTTATGAACACCTCTACCTCAAACCCACCGAGGATCGAATGGATGCTAGGCTGATGAGAGCTCATTATTCACCAACGCAACACGTCGTCGCGAGACGATGGTCCCACTGACAGGCTAACTAGCATCAGCTTGCAGCACGGGGGACACCAATGGCGGCGTGATGACCGGGAATCGCCCGAGTGCAAGCCCTTGAACGAAAACTATATATCCTCTCAAAGAACAGCGTCGACGCAAACAAGAAATGCAAATTTGGCTACCGCGCGCCACAATCAGACCATCACAAGGATGTCACAGATGAGATCGGGGAGTCGGGGACTCATGCCAATGACTGAGAATCTTCGCGCGATGATCTGTCATTAGGAGAACGCTCGTGACAACACCAAGCAAGCACCGGGCAGCATGCGTGTACGCAGATTAACGTCGAATTCAATGGATGCATGATGACAATGATGACCCTGTCTATTCCCCTTGATGAACTGTATCTTTGAATTAGGCCGAAGGGTAGCCGGGATAGGGGAGATAGCATTAGGGAGAAACTCGCACCTTGTACCGTTGTACGTACGGAAAGGTGACCGGTGAAAGCTAATAACCAAGTGGTTTGATAAATACCTTGCGCCTTCGTCGAGAATCTTGAAGACGGGAGGAGGAACGGGGCTCACACAGATACTGCTCTACATGCAACAGTCGTTGTATGGCATGCGGCACGAAGAAGTAGGCCGTACAGTCACTATATGCGTCTACGACTCTCCCATTACTACATCGCCATCCCCGGCGGCGGTAAGGGCGGACGGCTCTCCATCGGATTGCGACATCAGGCCTTCAGCGGCTTGTTTAATGGTGGCAATTTTTTCCCGCATCACCTTAATGGACTCGAGGAAGAGACGCTCCGGTGCGTAAGCACCTTCTGACTCGACGTTAACTGACAACCTGCGATCAGTCAAGCAGAAATCACGAATGTCATGCAAGTACGTACAGATGAACCAATCCCTTATCCTCGCCAATTTGACACAGCCCTCAAACTCTTTATGCCTGAGAACTTCTCGAGAAACACTGTCTTTTCTCATTCCGTCTAGATCTACTGAGACCTGATAGAGAAATGAGTATTCGCCGAGAGACGTTCCACGACATGAACTTACCTCTCCATCGTCGTTGATTTTGACGACTCCTGGGCTAAAACATTTTGCAAATTTCTCTGCGAGGTGGGCTGGAATGTGCTTGTCGGGATTGAGGATGATCAAGGGGTGAAGACGGTATGACGCGGTGGCTAAACGAACAGGGCGTCAGCTAGTTTTCGAGGTAAATCCACGCAATGTAACGTACCGACTGGACTCCATTTGGCATGTTCCTTACCCACGCCTTTGATAGCGTGCAGTTCCATTTCAATCTGCTGTCCGGGGCGCAACTTGACAAGGACAATATCCTACACGACCGTGTCAGATAGACTGAACCAGTATGAGGAGATGAACTTGCCTTGTTCGTTGGCGCGGGAGGGTTGCCCGCGAAGACAGCCTCCTGCTCGCCTTGTGGTACCCACACCAGATCTCCGCTGGTGACCGTATCGTGGAGGTACTCGTTAGTACCTTTCTTAGTCCCTTTTACACGTTCGCAAGTTACGTCCAAACTAAGTAATTATGTCGTTGTAGGTGAATACAACGGAGGCAATGTATCGGCAATTCTTACCGGAATACAAGTGTATTGCGGTCGTTAGGAGCCGCATCATAGCCGTTTGCTGTTCTCGATTGCATGAGAGCTGGGTCTACATTTAATGGGACAAGACCTAGACGATGCGCAAGTACTTCATCTTGCATTACAGAGGTGTTATTCCAGACATAGACATGTTCGATTGCTATTGTCGGCACCTACACAGTTGTTAGCCGAAACGGAAGAGCTTGCGATACACATACATACCTCCGAAATGAGGATTCTACGAAATGCATTGGCGATTGAAGCATCAACTCCGACGAGGTCGAACTCAATTGATCGTTGTGAGAGTCTCTTCACTTCTACACGGAGATTCTAAACAGAGGAGCGGTTAGTTTAGTTCTTAGGTGCGAATCGCCCCGTCTTGAGAACGTATCGCGGAAGTCGCATAGTGGAATGTGCCGTGTTTCCAACATCGCTTCCCTTCCACCTGTCCCCTCCCCACATCAGGCCAGAATGAGGTAACATACCTCCCGAAATTTTTGCAAATCCCAACTGTGGTCTTCACCAGGGTAATGCCCCGGGTATTCCGTATTTGAGACATCAGAGACATATTCCTTATGCACTCCAACGTGTCGCCGAGGATTATATACCGACGATGGAAGAGTTGACTGTGAGGACGAAGATGCTAGTCGGGAGGAGGACGCCATTTCTTTACCAAGCGCTTTGCTCTGAGTTCTGCACGTCCCAATAGGGGTGGAGGCAGTGCACGTGATATACTGTACTCCAGATATAGAAGGTGTTTAGGTTCAGCAACCCCCTGTACTGGAGCATCTGCCACAGGCTGCCATGGTGAACATACGATTTCGGGATTATGACTCCCCTCGGGCATTCAAAGGTGATGTGGTGGCTAGGAAAGGCACTCACCTGACACAGTGGCATCGTGCCTTACCTCCCACGAGCCGCGAACGACATTGAACCTGTCGGTTAGTTGGCAGCCGTTATCCGTGAGCCCTATCTTTCCCGGTATAAGTACTACGACAATGGCACCGAGAATTTCGCCATCGTTTGCTGACTTCCACTGCAATGTCTCCTCCCAGCGAAGAACTCCCATCCCTCCAGCTTTCCTCGTTTGAATACACCAAGTCTCCCAACCCAAGCTTTACTTATGGTCAGAAGGTCGAAGAGACTCCAGAGGGTAAGGCGTGGGTCGAAGGTGAGAAGGACGGATGGACGGCCATAGATGCGTCCACAGCAGGATCAAAGTAGGAAAATTGATACAGCCTATAGTATACTCCACTGGCATCTGACACTTGTCGATGAGCAGGAGGCTGGTTGGTTGACAACGACCCGTATACGATGGGTGCCTCAACGGCTGACTTCCCAACTCAGTATCCTTTGATGATGAGCGCAATCCTTCCGAGGCCTGTAGCCTTCGTATCGACGATATCCGAGTCTGGGACAGAGAACTTGGGACTTTTTAGGTACGACCTTCCCTGATATTATCCATCTACCGCCGGTGTAAATTGATACCTCCTCGCAGTTGGTTCAACACAGTGAGCTATGGCATGCTCTTCCCAACTCCTCTGTACCGAAAGCTCACTCCCTTAGGTCACTCATAATCCTCCAACCATCTCCATCTCGGTCACTGGGCCTGGCACAGGCCGCATGGCATTGAAGGATACCGCAAGGAATATCAAAGCGACGAAGGAGTTCACAGTCAATATCATTAGTCTGCCTTGGATTGATAACGCAAATGTCGCTTCCATCGATGCTCCCCCTGAAGTGAGTGAATGGCCAATTACTGGCCTCACGAAGAAACCCAGTGTAAGCGACTAATTCCTCTCACTACATATACCTTATGAATCACCGTGACATAGGTTACCGTGAAACCTGCTGTGGTAAAAGAAAGCGCATTTAGCATGGAGTGCGAAGTAAGCACTTAACCAATTGCCGATACCATACGTTGATGAGGTTAACCGTCAATGGTCTACCTGCAGTTGTTCCAAGCCATCGACATAACCGATCCCACGACAGGGGCCCTGACTACCACACTTATTCTCGGCCGCGTCAAATATATCCACGTCCGCAATGATATGCTCAACGAGCGCGGCAATGTTGACCCTGACAGATTGAAGCCGATTTCGAGGATGGGCGACATACTGTATGGTGTCTTGCAAGGCGGTTTCCGTCTCCCAAGACCCGTCTGGGATAACGAAAAGGAGAAGTTGGAAGAGCTTCTTGGTGGAACGCCACCTAGCGATAGAATGTAGATGTTCACAACGACAGTGTACAAGGCGTATGAGTGGGTATAGATGTAGTCTCAGGAGTCAGATGCGTGAAAACGAGCAAAAAAATCGGAATGCAAAAGAACTTTTGTAGCCGAAGTGAAGTGGACACGTCCGGGATTGAACCGGACCCCTCTCGCATGCGCAACAATGCTAAGCGAGCGTGATAACCAACTACACCACGTGCCCTTGTTAACTGCTGTCGCAATATAATAATTGTTAGCCATGACTAAGAGCTTGCAATCCACAATTGAATCCAGCTCCCCACTTCCCTCCAGGACCCACTGAGGACTATCTGTGTGCTGGCCGGCAACTAGCCGGAGTCACTTAGTATCGCAACATGTATACGAAATGAGACGTATTGCCAATGTTCCCGAGAGCAACCTACCTCGAAATCGCCATTGACGTTCGGAATTCGAAGCCTGTGCCCTGAAGGTATGCATATGGCTGGCTGGTTTCTGGCTGGTTTGCCGGATGAGACTCACCATGTCAGGTTCCGAAACTCCAAGTCGGTCAGTCATCTGATCACAAAGGTGCTCGTGCAACGGGGTAATGTGAATTTGTGCCCGGTCGGAAGGCCAGGAAGGGAGGACAGAGCTATGTTTATCCTCTTAGCACTGCACGTTTCCCAGCGAGCCTGTGATTATAGTGCTATAGCCAAGCCCCCTAACGGCAAATGAGCATATAGTTTCCTCCGCAGACCTTACGAGTTCGTGTGGAGGGGACACATAACGATCCCTCGTGCCTCGGATGCGATAGCCGCGATCACTATCGTCTCCTCCCACATACCAATATCCCCGCCATGTCGACGCTGAACATCGAGACTGTACGGTCCAGTTTCCCCTCCCTCGCCAAGTCCGACTTCATCTTTGCAGACAATGCCGGAGGGTCACAGTGTCTATCTTCCGTAGTAGACCGCATCTCGGACTATCTGCTTCATACGAACGTGCAACTCGGTGCAGATTATACCGTATCTGTCACCAGCACGAAAAGAGTCACGGACGGTCTGGAGGCAGCCCGTCAGTTACTCAATGCATCTAGCGTCGATGAAGTCGGATTTGGCAGCAGCTCGACTATGGTAGTTGAGAACCTCGCACGAGCAATCGAAGCTGATGTGCGCGATGATGAGGAAATCATTATCACAGGGGAGCATGAAGGTAGGTATCTGTAATCCCTGGATCCGAACGACCCTTGATTGATATGGATGATAGCAAATGCTGGCCCCTGGAAGAGGTTGGCATCTCGTAAAGGACTGACAATCAAAGTATGGCATCCCAAGGTAGCCCCGGGCTCTGATAACCCCTATGCGGTTTCCCTCCGCATCGAGGATCTATTGCCTCTTATCACTGCCAAGACGCGCCTTGTAGCTTTCACTGCTTGCTCCAACATTCTCGGCTCGGTTGTGCCAGTGCAGGAAGTGATCAAGGCAATTCGTGCCAAAGCTTCTGAGCTTGGAGCACGAAAGGTTGAAACGTCCGTTGATTGTGTTGCTTACGCACCTCATCGCCAAATTGACGTTCAAGCCTGGGACGTTGACTATTGCTTTTTCTCAGCATACAAGGTGACATTGCACGCCTTCTGGGCGAGAAGTCTGATTGATCACTAGTGCAACAGGTTTATGGACCACATACCTCAATCTTCTACGCCCGGGCTACAGCCGTGCAATCTTCCTTGTCATCCCTCGCCCATCACTTCCTGAAAGTCGACAACAAGACTTACAAGCTCCAACCAGGAGGCAGTGGATACGAGCTGGTCTACGGAATTACAGCGATTGCCCAATATTTACGCTCCCTATCCCCCTCGCAGTCGTTAGAGGAGTCTTTCAATCTGATTGCAGCGCACGAACAGACCCTCGTAGCTCCCTTGTTGACGTACCTGAAGAGCAAGGCATCGCGAGGAGTCAAAATCGTAGGTGAAGAGCATGCTGGCTTGAGCCGTGTACCGACGATCAGCTTCGTCGTTGATCGTCCCATCAGAAGTCAAGATGTCGTCAAAGTATTCGACCAGAAGGGAGGTGTAAGTACTACTCGACACCATTGTTGGACCGTGGACAATGTCTTATGCACCGATCTAACCCATAGATTGGTATCCGTTACGGGCATTTCTACGCATATACCCTCATTGACACACTCCGACCCAAGCTTGACGTCGATGATGCCGTCGTTCGTATTTCCCTGGTTCACTACAACACCGTTAAGGAGGTAGAGCGTATAGTAGAAATTTTGGAGGAGATTCTCGCGTGAAGTGGTACTCCCATGCCCAGAAGATGGAACAGTAAAGACAATGTAACCATAGTGTAAACTCTTCAAATCCTAGAATGTGAGGAGATCTATAGCTTGCCTCAATACCTGCGTTAGCTCATGTATCTGCGCATACTTTGTCAGTACAGTGGGAGGCTTCGGGCTGGCACAGGACTTACGTTACTGCTGTCAAATGCTGAGAAATGGTGTCCAGGAATGTCGATGACGGGCATCTCTCTGCCAAGAATGCGTTTCCAAACGGTGGTCGCTTGGGTGGGATCACTGCGGTCAGTTAACCAGGACATGGTGCTTGTACTTTGCATTGGTTCTTCCAGAGGGACTGGTTCACGGCAACGAAGCATGACAGCTCTGGGAATCGGGCCAGAGGGGACACCCAATCGTTCTGGATTGTACTCTGAGAGAAGCTTCGTACTTGCCCGCATTTGTTCCCGGGCAAGATCCACGAGAGGGTTCTCGCACAATCCTTCAGACGAGAAGACAGTATCGATGACCGAGTCGGGCAGGGGAGAATCGGTATCAGGTTGAGGGCAATCAATCAAGATGAGTCCCTGGACGGATACTCCGTCGGTCGTAAGTTGACGAGCAGCTTGGAAGGCGATGATGCCGCCAATAGACCAACCTGAAAATCATTCAGTATGATATGATAGCATCCAATGTTGAGCATCGCACCTCCCACAATACAATCGGATTCATCAACCAATGAAGCCTTGATGAGCTCTGCATAATGGCCCGCCATTTCCGGTATACCCCCTTTCCATTCTTTCCCAGTAGAAAGACGAGGGTTTTGAATGCCATATACCTGACGGCCGAGAGATCCGAGTCGTGCGTAGGAGAATACCATTCCACTACCGTCGTGGATTAGGAAAAGGGGAAGTGCGTTCGGATCGCCACCTGTCTGGAGGAGAACTGGGGTGGAGTGCGTTTCGATCGAGGCACGACCGGATACTACTCGGGAAGAGAGAGCAGCGGGAACGTTACAGTTTAGCTTGTCCATGACGACGAATTGTAAGTCAGAGATCATCTTGCATGCGAAGAGACTCTCAGCGGGAAGCTTGACACCGAAAGTTGAGGACAATGCATGTTGAATTTCGATCGACATGAGGGAGTCAAGCCCCAGACGGGACAGTTCCATTGAATCATGGACATCGGAGGGAGACATTCCAAGTACGGACGCAATGAGGTTCCTGATTTCCGTTCCGGTATCAGCTAATGGCTGCGATGTCACTGCTCCTTTCGTATGGTTGCCGTGCATTGGAAGGTGCCCTCTCTGCGACGGACGGTCGCTAAACATTGAAGGCTCGTCATCGAAACTGACACCAAGCGCAGGGAGTGAATGGTGAAATGTCTCTTCCGGGATGAGAGTTATACTGCTACTGTCAGAAGAAGCGGGGAAGGTAGGGTCCACAAGGTAGCCGGATGTGGACGGCACTGAGGAAGACTGAGCTGACGATAAAGCATGACCCAGAATTTCAAGAGTGACCTTTCGGAATGTGATGCGTTTCGCACGAGCGACGACGGTACCATGGTGTGGACCGTCTTTAGCTAGAGCCCACGAGTCCACGATGGTTTCCAAGGAAGAAGAGGTATGGACGTTGCAGTAAATGCCATAGATAGATCCGGCCGCTACGGCCTCGTTCAGAATATCAAGCTTGGAGATCTTAGAGCATATATAGGCTTGGTTGTGCGTCGCCGTCAGGTTTACTGCGAATCCAGCGGTATGGATCAAGGTATCTGTAAACACCGCATCTAGGGAAATCAAGCTACCAGAATGTTGCTCGGGCAGCCTGACAGTCGCAAAAGAGTCGATACCGTTTGGATGCACCGTCATCGATACAATGGTATGGTAGTCCGGAGAATATTCGACGATGCGAGGAAATATGATGTTGTATATCGTTCGTTGACGGAATATCTCCGAGTTGTTATCGGCCAGAATAGCATCCCGGCGACGTTCAAGCATTGACTTCGACTCTGCCAGTTTCGTCGCGATTGAATCGTGTTGATGCCAGCGAAGCAGTCCGCTACAATGGACGGTCGAGTCGGATATCTCATTCTGTGATATGACCTGGAAAGGAAAGATGCGGTTGTGGTTGTGATGCGTGTCAAGAGGGCCAGGTAGGTCAACGTAGACTTCGCCAGAAAGTACCGAGTCGGACGTTAGAGGTTTGATATAATTGATATCGGTTATGGATACCAGCTTTCCTCCGCCCTCGAACGCTTCTGGTACGGCCTCACGAACTGCTTGAAGGTATGCAGAGGCGGGACAGAGGCCAACGCCATGCACCCGATGCGCATCTATGCACTCCGACAGCGCCGACCTGGAAATCCGGACTCGGGTTCTGTTTTCCTCCCGACGATCGCGTTGCATTGTAGTCGGTTCGGAGCTGCCGCTAGCAATCGCCTTCGCTCGAGATGTCAAATTAGGGTCTTCATAGTCTACCCAGAACCTCGTCTTGGCAAAGGGGTATAAGGGCAAATCAACAACGCGGGCCTCAGGAAACATGTCGGCATAGACGTTTCGCCAATTGACAGGGGCCGATGTACAGTAGAGTTGAGACAGAGTTGTGCAGAGAGTATGCCAGTTATCTTGACCTTTTCGTAGTGAGGGTATGAATGCGTCAAGCTCCGAGCTAAGGCAAGCACGTAACATCGGGAGGATGGTAGTATGAGGACCTATTTCAAGCCATATTGTAGAGGTACTTGAGTCGACATCCTTGGTAAGATTTTGGACGGCTTGCTGGAAGCGCACTGGTTGGATACAGTGTCCGGCGAAGTACCTCTCGTCGAACGCGGAAGGATCGCCGGGGGCGATCACACGCCCATGCAAGTTCGATACGATAGGCAAGGTCGGAGGGGAAATGTCAAGCTCTGAGGCCATCTCGCGTAGGTCGTCAAAGACAGGCATCATGGCGGTAGTATGGTACGCGAATGGGACGTCCAGTAAGAGGCAGCGTATCTGAAATTGCTCAAGCTCCGCCTTGAATACTCTCAGGATAGTAAGGTCTCCCGCCACCACACAATCGGTCGGGCTGCCAAGTTACATCAAGAGATATTCGTTGCCTATACAAACGACGTACCTGTTATAACACGCTATTGACAGTTTGCGAAAGTTATCTCTTGATTGAAGAATAGTCTGGACTTCACATGGTGATGACCGGACGGCCAGCATCCCCGTGCAATGCGAGGGGCATCGCTCAGACGTGAGACGTGCTCTGTTGGCTACGAAGCGCAGGGCATGTTCCATTGTAAGAACTCCTGCGACGACCATTGCCGCATACTCCCCGAGACTTAAGGAATATCAGTCAGCCGTGAGCCGTTCGGAGCAAGGACTGCAAAACATACCTGTGGCCGACAAGGACGGAAGGTTTGATCCCCCAAGATATCCAAAGCAAAGCCAATGCATATTCTAAAGCGAACATGGCACATTGGAACGAGACTGCATCGCCATCCACTTCTTTTTCCATGCCAAGATCAGGGTCGATAACATGCAGGATGCCAGGAAAACCCGAACGAACGAGCGTTTCGTGGCATTCGTCGATTGTTTTTCGAAGAATCGCCGATGTTTGGTACAGACCCTGTCCCATACCTAGGTGTTGTCCCCCTTGACCTGAGAAAATGAATGCGATCCTGACGTCTCCGCTGACGCATACGGCATCCGCTGTCTGCAGGCTATTGATGAGTTCATCGTTCGTACTGCCCGACACGCCGAGTCGATACTGGTAGAGTTGCCGTCGAGCCGTAGATGTGTACGCGGTGTTTGTGAGCACGAGGGAATCCATTGTTCCTTTCTTGAGATATCGAATGTATTCTCCCCGAAGTGCCTCCAATGCAACTTCGGTATCACACGAGAACCCGAACACGATGCTGGTTATTGCCGGGTTTCTATCGCCAGGCGAGATGGAAGCTGGAGGCTCCTCAAGGATCACTGCAGCATTGGATCCCGATGCACCGAAGTTATTCAATAGCGCGATACGTTTCTGAGATCCAGGGGGTATCGACCAAGGGCATAGCTCGGTGTCAATCTTGGTGTGATCCATATCGAGGGCGGGTATAGAAGGGTTCAACTGCCTGAGAGAGATTGTTGGCGGTATCAGTCTCTCGCGAAACATGAGGAGGAGCTTCGCCAAGCTCGCAGCGCCGGAAGCAGCTTCGGCATGACCGATATTTGCTTTGACGGACGTTACGTGCAGGGGGTTCTCAGAAGCTCGGCCCTTCGAAAATACTGCACGAATGCTCTCCAGTTCGGCAGGGTCGCCTGCCCTCGTCCCTATTGCAAACGCCGTCACGCATGGTCCTCGGAGGCAGAAAAGAGAGCATACCTGTACCGTGAGCCTCAACGACAGTGACTTCTAGTGGACTGATAACTGCGGCAGCGGCCAGCCTTTCGAATAGCGCAATTTGAGTGGGTATATGCGGATGTGTGATAGATTCCGCATTCGCAGCTTGGTTGATTTCGATAGCACGAATTATACCCATGATACGATCATTCTCGGCTTGAGCATCAGACAAACGTTTCAGGACAAACATGCCACATCCTTCGGAGCGGCAGTATCCATCCGCCGAGGCATCCCAAGGTTTGCATTGCCCAGTGGGGCTGAGAAAGTGGGCACGATCCAGTCCGAGATACATCTGACGAAAATAGCTTAGCGTTACTCAGGAGACTGGAGTCGGCAAGCTGACATACATCGGGGCTTGTAATGATATTCACGCCGCCGGCAACAGCAGCATTGCAGTCATGGTTGGCTAATGATCGACATGCTTGATACAGTGCGACCATGGATGAAGAACAAGATGTGTCCACAACCACGGAAGGACCGCCAAACCCGAAGGCATACGACACTTTCCCGCTGAGGAAAGCTTGCAAGGTTCCTATATGCGCATGTTGAACAACCTCGGCACCCACGAACTGTTTTGGCTGTCCTACCAGTGCTATAGTATACGTCTATGTCATCTTGCAAATTGTGAACGTAATCGTTGGTTGCAACTCCAATATATGTGGCAATATTCGCCGGATCAAAGCACGGTGTTGCATTCGGGACATATCCTGCATTCTCTAATGCATGATAACTCGTCTGGAGGAGAACGCGCTGCTGTGGGCTCATGCATCGTGCCTCTCTCGGAGAGACTCGAAAAAAGGCATGGTCGAAGCTAGCGGGGTCCTCGAGGAAGTTACCGAAGGACGTCCTCATGGACCTCCCAGTGTCCTCATGCTGGGTCACTTGAAAGCGCGATGTCGGTATCTAGATCATTTGTTAGCCACAGGGTAACTACATTTGTTTGTACCGCTACCTCTGACACGGTATTTAGGCCATTTTCGAGTATATTCCATAGGCCATCTGCATCGTCGGCTTGTGGAAAGTTGACGGCCATTCCAATAATAGCGACTGGATCTTGTCTGGATCTGGGTGTGTCTCCCATATGTTCCTGTCAAGTTAGCAACTACGTCAGCTTCCTCTCTTTGCCAGAAGCAGGAAAGACTCCACCGTTGACATGATCGTCAATAGTTACGGTTTCAGTATAGCTCCAATATATGCTACAATTCGTAGAGAGATGCAAGCACACCGTGCTTAGTTCCCGCCTGGTGCGTTGGGAGCTCACAAACGGGGGAGAAGGTGCACTTCCCGCCCGTCTGTTTTATACTTTTCGGCCCCGGAAACGGCATCGTTCTGTGAAGAGAGATTCGAGCTAGTAGTGGGCCCCCAAGACGTCGACTCGTAAGCATCCTACGGACAGACTTGAGAGGACGACAACTCTAAACGAAGCGAGTTTGACGTGGAAGGAACTTGCGTCCGACGCGTCCGATCTGATTCAGATCACGTGATATGACGCGCCGCGACGCGGGTCCGACGGGAGGCTACCTTGAGGCTTGCTCGTATGTAGCCTCTTTACTCCCACTTTGCTCAGTACCAGTATTGTACTTACGTACCATCGAAGCGACGGATTTTACGGATTCCGTTCTACACAACACTTGCCCAAGTCAATTTTCCTCTCATCTCAGCACATCTCATTCCGAAAGAATATTTGGTCCGCGGTGTCCACGAATCCCATTCAAACTCCAACCACAATGGCATCCGACGCCAATGCAATCACCAAATTGCTCCCAATACCTGCTAACGCGATAGATTGCGGATTTTCCACACTAAAGTCGCTCTCGCTTGATATCCCCCAACTGACGTATGTTCCGTTCAACGACGATGCACTCGGGGTACACAAGGTTACCTCGCGTATGACTCACAATGTGGTCAAACCCCCCTTGTCCGATGAGCAGCACACAGAAGCCTGGGAAGCCGTGTTTCCGCAAGGAAGCATCAATCCTGGAAACAAGGAATCTCCACCGGGCGGGTTTGGTTTCTATCTTCGCGGCCCCAATGAGTTCTCAGAGAAGCTCAAGGATACGGACGAGGTCCTACTTAGCTATGAAGTTCTCTTCGAACAGGAATGGTCCTGGCAGAAAGGCGGAAAGCTTCCTGGAATATGTAAGATGCTAATCTAAATCCCGTCGACAGAATTCGGCTCAAAGGGCAATATAGACGGCGGAGTCGGTGACTCTGCCTATGGATGCACCGGCGGACGTCAGACAGATCGCTGCCGGTGTTTCAATCTACGCCTTATGTGGAGGTAAGCAGTCTTCTTGACAGACTTGACATGTATATATCATTGATGACTGCCAGGGAGAACGGGAATGGGGAACTCTATGCCTATGTTCCTCAGAACGATGTAAACAAGCATCGTCTAAGGCTGGTTCCACCAAAGTCTATACAACATCCGGACTATGGTTTCTCCGTTGGTAGGGGAGCCTTCAGCTTCGTCCCTGGCAAGTGGATTGCTCTAGCAGAGCGCGTGAAACTGAACGCTGTCGGACGCGAGAATGGTAGATTCTTCTAGACCCAATCAATTCATACGACATTCTCATTGAACTATCAATAGGTGAAGTTGAGGTCTACATTGACGGGGTGTCTGTCATCAAAGCCACTGGACTCGTTCTAAGGAAGTCTGAAGCACCGGAGTCGCGCGTTCAAGGACTGCATTTCCAGACGTTCTTCGGAGGTATGTGAGCATTGGTGATCTATTACGACCAGCACTCTGACGTCTTGGTCATCCAGGGAACTCCCGCGAGTGGGCATCGCCCAGGGACCAGAAGGCATGGTTTACGAACGTCTCTGGAGCGATACTTCGTGTTGGATGGGAGAATACAGTTTCTCGGCCGGTGAAAGACGAGCTGTAGACGTATTGTGACATCAAGGGCTCTGGGTGTGATGCCTCGTCCGCGTCCTTATTCTCACAAGAACATGCCCTGAGATTTATTTATGTGCGGATGGATCTAGTTCCGTGTCTAAGTAAGGGTATAACTCATTCTGAAAGCTCTAGATGATCTAATAATGCTCTTCTTCTAGACCGAACCGAACAGTAGGCAACTATCCTTGTTCCATGTTGGAGTCACCGCGCTCATCTGCGGCTGCAGCATCTGTGTCTTTGACTCAACCGAGCATCCTCCAAACACTGCAGGAGTGTCATGACCCTAGTTACAATATTTGTTCAGGCAGAGCTAAGTACCAGCATCAACTGTGACTTAGCCTTGGTTAGGGTTACGACGTCATTCAATGACACGCATTTTTACTCATCTCACCGTTCAGTAAGTAAGTACAACTTTAGCACGTCCCTTTCTCAAGTCTCCACATGCGGAATCCGATGAACGTGCCGTATATAAACTCGGAGCTCAGTGTGTGTTGCTCCTCACTCAACCACTTTGGAGGATCCCCATCACTACCAATATGACGGTCGTCAAGCTCTCCGCACAAGAAGCCAAATCTCGTTTTGGATTTGCAGTTCCTATCGAGAACATATCTCCCAACCTGCAATCCGTCGAAGAGAGGAACATCAAAACTGTTCTCGAGTATATGGAGGTGATCATTCTGCCTTTCTCTTACAAGTTTCATCATATTGGAAATCTCATCGCTGTATGATTGACAGATTGCCTACTCCCCTGAGAATAACAAAGGCGGAGTATCAGTGGCTCACCTCTGTGCCCCTGGAAATACATTCTCCGCGCCAAGCACGTTTCCTGACGCGCACACCGCTGAGGAATATGCCGACGACCACGCCAAGGTCATGAGTTCCTTGACGGATTTGCACATCATCCGTTTCGACGTGATTGTTGCTAAAGGTGAGATCAGGTCGTTCTAACTTTGTCTTTCGTGGGTCTTATGCTCATGCGCTTCCTTATTGCAGAGAACTTTGTGTCGTTGCGATACACCGCGACCGGGTCTCATCGAGGAGCTCCTCACAACGGCATTCAGGCAACCGGTCGTAAGGCTGAATGGACTGCTGCTGGGAACTTTGTCCTCGATGAGCAGAGCGGGAGGATCAAGCATTGGTGGAAAGATTGGGACAAAATGAGAAGTAAGTTGGATTCCTTTGCAGACGAGATTTCCCTTGGTGCTGAGCCGATGTCCTCCCAGTGTGGAAGCAGCTGGGCTGGGTGAAGCCGGATAACGACGCAGTTGAATTCGCGTGACAGGATAGGAGATGATGGAAAATTCTGAAATATTTGCTCGATCGCTTGTAATTGTACACGAGTGAGCTCGCAGCGTTCTTGAGCTCGCCAATGGATATAAATCAGTTTGAACCTGCTCACCTTCCAAATGAGGACGAACACCTGTTCTAAATATAGCCCCTATGTGTTGTCGTCATCGGTCGACGGTTGGTTCGACATGCTGTTTCCTTCGCCACTTCACTCGCAGCAAGATGGAGTACTCCGTCAATATAAAGGCAGCACCAATTGGCAAAAATGCCCAACAAACGCTACGCCCCGCATTTTGCTAGCTATTGCCCTCAACATTTGATTCATCCACGATGACTTCCCTGCACCCTTCGCACGTCGAGAAGAAACCTATTGAGACAGTTCATCCCTCCAACCTCCCCGAAGAATCTCGAGACCCCTCTGTCGCCGCGAAAGCTCTGAACACACTGGTCGATCACTCTATCCAACACGACGATGTTCAGCAGAATATCCACATCCCCATGCATCGGCTGCTCGAGAACAGCTATGTGCAAAAGCTGATACCTGGGATCGAAAGAGTCGCGAGTGAATACCATGTGGGCAACTTTGTGATGCTTCGAGGAACGAAGGAGAAGTTCTTTGAGAGTATGCCCTTGTATCCAAGGTAGGTGATGCTCGCACGTAGCAGAACTGACTGGTGCTAACGTCCGAGATGGCAGGTTGGGGATGCATCTGTTATTCTATGGTGGAACCCAGGTCAGAGTCCTTCACAACCAGACTGTGGAAAGCGTCCTCAAAGACCTCTCCATTCGGGTAAGAGAATGGTCGTCTATTCCTTTATGTACATTCGTGATAACCCAGCTTTAGCAAGGCAAAGTCTACGATAGTCCTGAATCGGTCAAGTCAATTCCGTCATTTATCAAGACGTACTCCATCCAAACGGACGAACTAGAAGAACCGGATATCAGCAAGTACAAAACTTTCAACGAATTCTTCTATCGGTGGGTAGACAGTTGTTGTTCGAAAGCACCCTGTTGCCATGGATTGACCGTGCATTCAGTAAGCTTAAGCCAGGAGCGAGGCCCGTGCAGAATGAGGACGACACAGCCACCATATGCAGCGCAGCAGACTCCAGGTTGACAGTATACGAATCTGTCACTTTAGCTAAAGAATACTGGTACGCGCGTGCTCCCTTCGAACAACTGAGAGGACATGAGCTGAACACACCTTGCGCAGGATCAAAGGGAAGAACTTCACCATCTCAAACCTCCTCGGGGTATCGCCCGACTCTGAACAAGCAAAAACCTTCGGAGATGGCTGTCTGGCATCTTTCCGACTGGCACCTGCAGATTATCATAGGTTCCACAGTCCCATCGATGGAACAGTTGGTGAGATCGTCGATATTCCGGGACAGTACTATACTGGTGAGCATGCTGCGAATACCCGAAAACTGTACCATCATCTGACCACGCTCCTGGTCTGCAGTCAACCCGCAAGCCGTGAATGAGCCAGGCTTTGATGTATTCACGGAGAACAAACGCTCCGTCTTATATATGACTCATGCGCGGTCCGGCTTGCCTATCGCATTCGTCGCTATCGGTGCCATGCTTGTGAGTTTCTGAATGCAGTTGACAGAAGAATTGCTGCCGGGGGACCTTACTAACCTTGCTCGGTAGGTTGGAAGTATTGCATGGACGAAGGGCAAGGAGAAAGGGGCATCTGTGAAACGCGGCGAAGAGCTCGGATACTTTGCGTATGGAGGGAGCACCGTTGTCGTCCTCTTCCCCAAGGGTTTGATTAAATTTGACGAAGACTTGTTGGAGAACTCGAAGAATTCGATTGAAACTCTAGTCAAGGTTTGCCCGTGGACCTCGAACATGTTTGACTCTGGCGTACTGACATATGGCAACCAGGTTGGATATCAGATTGGCAAGACCCCCGCGTAAGGTAGAGCTTGGATCCGGAGATGTTCACCAAAGAAATGTATTTGTACTTTCATGTGGAACTGTTCACAACAACACCACCATCAAAAGGCACACACTGTGGCGTCCCGCGCATTCCATGAACGTGTGTGCGGAACATCTTCTTTGGTTCAGCTCCCGTTCAGCTCCGTTGCCTTGGGAAGTCGGAACCTTCGTCTACAGCTGACGTGATGATGATAGACCATCCCGCGCAACGAAATACATAGGGCTCGCGCTCGCTTGCGTCAATGGAAGCGGGGATAGCGGCGTCAAAACTCGGACTCTCAACGTCAGGTACCATCATATTGATACCTCCGTCCGTAACGGTATAGAATGCCTGGGGTCAGCCATTCCATGAACACAAGATCGCTGTGGCACTCGGTCTCGTGCTCCGTAAGTGCTAGGCTATCACTTTGAAGTAGTCGGTGCCTAGATGCTATAATATAATGAATAGCTGGGTATGCGGTCCTGGGTCCTTTATCTTGTTTTCGTGCTAGCACCTGATCTACATCCTCGGGTACCCGGGCATGACAGACCCACTGTCCTGACAGCCTGGCAACAAATGCTTCGGGAGACTGTCACTAATGACTCAAAGCAACAGTCTATCATGCCGGTGTGCCCATTTTGCCTGCCCGTTTAGGTTCTATTTGATCGACATTACAGCTTTCTTTGTACCTTTTCTCGCAGGACCCAGCCGTCAACGCGTCGAGGACGGACCAATGTACGAAAGGTTCTGCTCACTTCCCGAAGATATCCCCTCATATTAGATGACCACATCGAGGTCGTCTCACACTGCCCATCTATTTGCAGTCAACTGGGCTGTCATCCTGTTCGTTGAGGTGAGCGATTCACATTCGTCCTCGCGCCTTGTATGGTTGCACGATTTACATACGGGGGAGACCATGCTTCATTAATCCACCACTCGATCCCCTCAGGGGCAGGTTGACATCGCTAGTGCACAGCCGTCCGTCAAGAACGGACATTTGCCATTTGAACTACGACTGTCCTCTCACTTATAGAAGGGGTGTACTGAGAGAATTAGGCGTATCGCTGTTGTCCTAGACTGCCCTTCTTCCGCTGTCGCTCTTGACCCTAATAATTTCAAGTGTCAATAGGGATGGATAACAACTACAACACGACTGACTTCAGTTCTGGTGGAACAGACTCGAACACCTGCAACTTCAATCTCAATATCGGTGGCGACTCCTCCGCTACACAGACCTCAGATCCCACCGTTCAAACACCAGACCTTTCTGGCCTCGTCGACACTTCGAATATGAGCCAACCGCAGGATATCACTGGCTACAGTAGCGCACCAAGCTACGACATGAATCTGCTCTCAGGGGTACCACAGAACACTACTCCGTCCGATCCTCCCCCTCCCGTCGACGCACCAGGGTACACGCTCGATTATACTCCACCCGCGGCGGACGATAAGAAAGCTCCTCCGCCTCATTCACCTCCTGTCAATACCAACTCCTCCCTTCCCCACCACTATCACCATCCGTCGGCTGCAGCTACGTACACCCATGCACCGCAAATGCAACAGGTGCATCCGGGAATGGTACCCATGGCCCCGCAGCACACGGGCATGTCGTCGACGCAACACCAAGGCATCTCAGTACAGCATACTGGTGTGCCGTCACAATACTACAATACACCCCTACAACCGCAGGCCACCGGTATGCAGATGCCCGCTGGTATCACAATGCCCGCGGGAGTACATTCGATGCCAGGATCCCCCGGAGTTACGGGAACACCTGGTTCGCCTGGTCAACCAGGATTACCTGGGCAGCCAGGGGCGACGATGTACATTCCTATGCAGCCGCAACATACTGGGCCCATGGGTCACGGTATCCCCGGCCAACATCCCGGCGTTCAGATGCAGCAACAGCACATGGGCGTAACGCTTCAGCAACAACCTGGAGTTACACCCGGATATGTCCAGCCTCAACATACGGGTATGATGCCCGTCATGACGGACATGCATGCAGGAGTTAACTTCCAACAACAACGTAAGTGTGATAAATTGAGAGCAGAGTATGTAGTTCGTCAATGACGTTCTTAAAACAGTATATGCTCGATGTGCTCGGGGCGATCACGATTACGAGACGAGGTATGGTCCCATTGGGATCATTTCTGCCATTCTATTCTTCCCGATCGGATTAGTATGTCTGGGGTGAGTACCTTTACTACCTCTATCAATTGCGAGATCAATCTGATTTATACGCTCGGGGAATAGTATTGACAAGCGGAGGAAGTGTTGTAGGTGTGGTGCCGAGGGCGCTTTCTAGTGCTTCGACCCTTCCTTCAGGTTTAACTTATAGCAGGCGTTATCGCGGATAGTGGCCATTCTCGGGACAACATCGTACTGGATAACTGAGGTAGCCTTGGTGTATCATGCTTGGGAGAATACTTGCGTAAAGTAGTGTATGAATCTTGTATATAGGGGTAAACGACAATCTTTTGTCATATGCGTTCGTTACGCGTGTTGTCGATTGCTATCCCTCGGCTCTGTACTCCAACCCAACTCGAACTTGAAGACTTGCCAAATTTGGTCAGGTTTAAGGGAGAAATCACGTGACTCAGTCGCATAGCGGATACGCCAGGCCAAACGTCGGACTCGACTCTTTTCGACCGACGTTCATACATCTCGTTTCTCGTTTCTCTTAAGCTTCATAGTGATCACCAGGACGTTCAATGGACTCAGGGCTTTGAACAAGTGACCCTCACTCTGTATCGCGACTCACCACCAGCGTATCATAGCTGGGAAGAGCTCGTGTTGCATGAGTAGTTCCGACCTTCCATCCAGCTGACATTTGCTGTTTAGACGTTATTGCAGAATGAATCACGAGCAAAGCGTGGTGTCTGCCCTCAAGTCCGTGCATTTCAGCAAGCCGCCGCGGAATCTGGGGCAGGAACGGTTCTCTATATATCAGGCTCGCCCCGGATGAGCTGTGCGGCGAGTTCTGGCTTTT
>JSYW01001400.1:0-27448 GCA_000787475.1 Lentinus polychrous | reverse complement strand
GTCACGGCTATACCATGTAGGTGTCCACCTAACTAGTTGTATCCAATATACCATTGCATGGTTCCACCGGATACGCACACATTGAAATTTCCGGTCGTAATATGCCGTTCCCCGGCTCTCATAAAGTCAATACTTCTGAAGCTATGGTTCTATCATCAATCACACACCGGCGGCGTTACCCTCGCGCAGTGGGTGCTCGTTGAGTCCTCGCAGACGTGAGGTAAACACCCCGAAGCCTCGCCAAGGACTCAACAGTACTCAACTCTCCTGCAGCTTCTCGCGAGCTCTGCGCTTCGAACCTGCTGGCATTCTATTCTCGGAAATCAAGTCTCAAGTCCGGCTGCGCCGCTGCGTGGACCGGGACACGTGGAAAATGACACTACTTTTTGTCAGACTGCTGCAGCCCATCGCACAATCGGCCGAGGAAAACCGTCAAGAATGGATTCTCGACCTCGAAAATCGAAGGTTATCTGAACCACGATGGAATGGCTGTGTTTTGCTCCATGCTGCGATGTTTTTGTTTTGTGCAACTGCATATATATAGGCCTCTGGCTCTTCCGACAAGCGTCATTGGACCGAGGTCAGTACAACACAACACCTATTGCTCCTCCTTTTACTTCACAGTTGTTCTGGACGTGATCCCTCTGGCAGCATCTACCATGCCAAAGACTGTAGGAGCTCCAGCTGCGTCTGCGGGGACCAATTCGACGAGCGATATTCCTGTTGCTGTCGAAGAGAAGCTCGACATTGAGCACGCTTTTGTAGAGAATGATCCCCGCAAATGGCCTAGAGCTCGAAAGGTACGCAAAATGATCCTGACAATGCATCCCTCACGCAAACTGACATGTCCTCCAGGCTGCGATTCTTGTCGTTGTCTCCGCGGCTGGGGTGATATGTGGTTTGGGTGCCAATCTCTACAATCGTACGTTGATTCTCGGGGACCCACCCCAAAACGCAGTTGACAAATAGTCATGATTTGTAGCTGCTATTGCCCAGATTGAGCATGACCTGAACGCGTCAAGTGGCGAGATCAGTTGGAGTATATCTCTGTTCATCTTGATTCAAGGAGGATTCCCCGTATTCTGGTCTGCCTTCAGTGAAATATATGGCCGCAAAGTGAGTGTCCTCCAAAGTTATAGCCTTGAGGACACCGTGTAACCTCCTCAGAAAATATACCTCGTGTCCTTCGCGCTGGGTATTGTGGGTTGTGTTGTCGCTGCAACCGCTAAAACGATTGGCGTCCTCATTGGTATGCGTTGTGTCCAAGCGGCAGGGTATGGTAAATCAACCATTCGCTGATTGCTGCGCACACTGACTCGAACGTAAATGTGCTGTAGGTCAAGTGCTGTCTTTGCCATTGGGGCCGCTACCCTTGCGGATATATTTGACCCTCATGTTCGCGGCACCATGATGGGAATCTATTATGGGTGAGTCACTAGAGTATTTCGTCAAGGATAGTAGGTCTTGAGCTATATCTCGCAGAGCTCCCCTTCTTGGACCCGCACTCGGCCCGATCATTGGAGGTGCATTGTCGCAAGCGTGGAATTGGCGTGCGACATTCTGGTTCATTGTCGTGTTCACTGGTCTATGCCTCATCGCTTTCATCTTCTTCCCGGACACGTTCAGAAGAGAACGTAGCCTCACATACCAATCCGTTTTGCAGCGCCGCCTGCGCGAGCAAGCAAAAAAGGAAGCAGCAAACATCTCTTCCTCTTCGAGCATGACTCACATACCGGCCGAGGTGTCCGAAACTAAGGAAGATGATAACGAGAAGCTCCCTGTTGATTCTGATGCCTCGTCCGTCGCACCGAAATCAATCGGTACAGACAGAAACGCTCTCGAGAAGGACACAGAGCGTCAGGTGATTGCTTCAGGGAGTCAAGATATCTCGCAGGAGCTTAAACAAATCAAACTATCACTCAAAGATGTAAATCCTATCACCCCCTTTGCCTCCATTCTTTCTCGGCCGAACAATGTTGCTATACTCTGCACATCAGGTGGGTGTTTGGGTGTCTGACGCCCCTATGTGGGACTGAACATCTTGCAACGTCTATAGCTCTCATCTTCGCTATCGGATACTGTATGACCTACACTTGCTCCCGAACGCTATCTTTGCAATACAACTACAATGCTCTCAAGATAGGCCTTGTACTTCTATCCTTTGGAATGGGTAGATTTGACACTGTTTACTACACATCGGAGAGCGATACTGAAAGAACTTTTTGCAGGTAGTATTTCCGGCAGTATACTCGGCGGTCGTCTGTCCGACTATGTATTTGCACGCTTGAAGGAGAAAAATGGCGGTGTCAGTTACCCAGAGGTAGACAGTCACTGTTGATTCATCCTGCGAACTGCCATCTGACAGTCATGCAGATGCGGCTGGAAAGCACGAAGTATTCCATGCTCTTCCTCCCTCCTGTAGCTGCAGCGTATGGCTGGTGCGCAGAAAAACAAGTTCACGTCGCTGCTCTATGTGTTTTCTTATTTCTTACGGGATTCTTTGCCATGTACGCTAGCTCTGTCGTACTCCCTAGCATCACGCTGACGCTATCCCCTCCAGTTCCATGTATGCCAGCACGCTCGCTTACATTGTCGACGCAAACACCGGCAGGTCGTCCTCCGCTGTTGCCACCAACAGCTGTTTCCGAGGCACGGCAGCTTTCGTTGCGACAGAGGTCGCCGTACCTCTGCAAGTGAGTTTTCGGTCTTCGTGTCCTGGTTTATGATGGCCTGACCTCTGCGTAGCTGGCTATCGGCGACGGCGGACTCTACACACTGTGGGCGGGCCTCATGGTCATTGCCGAATTGTTGATCATTCTCGTCTGGTGGAAGGGCGGGGAGTGGCGAGAGACGTGTGAGCACAAAGAGGCTCAGCTCGCTACATGATCAAAACCGTCGTTTCTTGAGTCTTGGGTGATCTGCTTTGAGATCTTCACGAATGATAGATATCGTAATACCATAGGCTATGATCTCTGTAACGCAAACGCAGGATCGTATACCAATTTAATATGTAGAATGTTTACTCCCAGGTCGCAACAAATATCGCGCTGCTTGACCCCTTCTCCCGAAGATGGAGGTAGCTGGTCTAATCGATATTGCGAAGTAAAGTACTTAAAGGAGTGTCACCGAGGCTTCCAGCTTTAAAGACTACCAATCAAAGACGTCACAGAAGTGCGTTGAATGCTCCGTAGAGTTCCCTCGAGGTACTTCCAGTTTGACAGGTAACTTGGGTATATTGAAGGTATACCGGAAGGGGCTCAATTCGTTATACAGTCTCGATGATCTCTTGGGACAGGAATAATCATATAGAGAAGTTTACTTGTCGAACCCTGCCACAATGATCGCCGAACTTCACTATGCAGTGGGATCAGGACCCACACGAATGAAGGTACCTCCGATCGGGTTGCCTAAGCCAACGTCTGCAGCGAACTGGCTTATATTGAAATTAGAGATGGACGTTGTTGAATTAACCAGCGTTTGCTGGTCGAAGCCGGGAGGTTGGTTGAATAACAAGAAGACGTATCTGGTCACCTGCAGATTAAATCTGTGGGGCGAGATGTCTTTGATAGAGCATACCGGTGAGGGTCTGAGCCAGCGGGAGGTGTGGGTTGTCTCCACTCCGAGATTGCGGCGGTGGAATTTCTCAAGCGTTCAGTCCTAGTTGCTGGAGGCACCAAGTGGAAATCACCGCCGAGGAAATGACGAATTTGGGCATTAGTCGGATTCTGTGGTGTAGGTGCATCCAGATCCACGGCAGCTATCACGAATGAACGCCTAGTTGGGATTGTACTTCGGATTGAAAACTTGGGTGGGCCAGCGGTAGCTGAAGGGCGAATGAGCTATAGAAGAAACGCGAGTAGAGTCTGTGACCTACCATTCCGAGGGAGCTGTACTCCTGCATGGACCTGAATGTCAGGCCCAGAAGTTTGTGGAAACGAGAGTTCAAAGAGTGTGGATGGATTGAATACAATATTGGCGTTGGCCGGGATCTATGCTCTTTGTCAGTAGGGTAAACAATGGACCTGCATAACTTCTTCATACGTTGGCATCATCGAAGGTCTTCTTGACAGTAGACAAGCTTGTATCTTGACTGGCGACAAGGGACACGAAAAGCAAAGTGAGAATTGCAAGGCGCATCATGACTCGTAGGTGGGAACTGCGGATTTGCAGATGCAGATCACTATGTGGAACTCACCGTTTTATATACACAAATTCGCGATGTGATTATTCGGATGTTGTCAACATCGAGCCGCTTCATGGCGTTACTACCGAGTATGCATGATCCCAACGCGGTCACTGTGGGAGGTTTCACATAAAACAGATACGAACGGGGCTTGTCCGGAATGCCGAGTAGGAACATTAGGTATATACGTACGCTCTTTTCTCATCCCTGGGTCTCAATAGGTTTCAAACCATAGCCAGCTTTAGTCTAAGCCATGGGAAGATTGTGGTCATCTGGCCAGCTCTTCGAATCTCTGCCCGTCCTAAAAGTAACATCCGAATGTTCGACGTACAACAATCGTCATCTGCCATTGTGTTGACGAAGTGCAGCTTAGGGGTAAGAGTTGACCTGTTCTTATAGGCAACGTGCGACATGGAGGCAAACTCGATGTTCTTATATTTTGCATGGAGCAAGGGCAAGAATATCGTGTCTAAGCCGAGGGGTCTGGACCAACAAGGATGAACGTGCCCCCGATAGGGTTACCCAAGCCAGTCTCGGAGGCAAACTGGCTAATGTTGAAGTTTGTGATTGGGGTACTGGCATTCACCAGAGTCTGCCCGTCAAATCCGCGAGGCTGGTTGAACAGCAAGAACACATAGCTAGCATACGGAGGTGTCAATGCTGTCCACATAAAACAATATCTGGAAATACATACCGATGAGGGTCAGATCCTGCCGGAGGCGTTGGTTGCAGGAAGTTGGAGATTGCAGCAGTGGTATTGACCAAACGCTCAGTCCTTTGACTAAGAGAAGGAACCAATCTGAAGTCGCCTCCGAGGAAGTGCCTGATTTGTGCTTCTGAAGGGTCCTGCGGCGTTGGTGGATCCAAATCAACCATAGCCACCACAAATTCGTTACGAGCCGGGAGGAGGCGGTCGCGGATAGCGAAAGTGGGGGGTATTGCCGTAGCTAGGAGGCGAGTATGAGTGTTGGGGGTTCACCTAAAGCACTGGACGGGGTTACCATTGCGTGGTAATTGAACGCCAGCGTGAACTGCTACAGGTGGACCTGTTGCTTGCGGGAAAGCAACCTCAAGTAAAAGAGTCGGATTGAAGGTGATAGTTGCATCACGGGGAATCTGGAAGACGTTGCATTGACCGGTCAGTACATGTCATCAGTCGTCCGAGAGTCTCGACATACATTAGCAGCATTGAAACCTCGTTTCACAGCTGCCAGGCTAACATCCTGGGCTGCAACAGCAGAAACAATGGTGTAAATGGCCAACGAGAGGCTGAAAAAGTGCATCGTGCTAAACGATACGATGTTCATGTCCTTGCGAAGGCATTTATATGAGTATCTCTTGTGCTGTCACTGAGAAAGACGACTGAGCAACCGTTAGCCTGATCTAAGAATGTACGATACCTGCGAGCGCAGGTCGATGGGAAACGTGGTACGTGGACGAATGCCAGGGATTCTATTTAGCGGAGTGGAGTTCACCAGAGTGGGAATGTCAACTCATGCGTCAAGACCTTCGCATGTCCCTCCACAGAAGATGATTGTGCCTATGGTCATGCATGGCGGCGCATCCAGTGGGAAGTGAAAAGTTTGCCGACGAGCTCGAGAATACGTGCGTGGAGTTGAAGTTATAATCAGTGTGGGTGAGTCGACGAGAGAGCGGTGGAGGCTTCCTGTGAACAGAGGTACGTCAACCTTCCCATGAGGCTCTTAGTGTTGACTAGCGATAGTGGCATGGTAGGGCACGGTGACCTTCCAATACATCGTGTTCGTTCGCATAGATGTACCATAGGAAAGGAGACTGCAGTACTCAGTTTTCGCAAGTGCACAAAAAGGAACAAAAGCGGCGCTGGGCAAACCGATCAAGCACGTGATCGCGTCACTTATTGGCTAGCGGCTAGCGGCTCTTGCAAACGTGGCTCGCGCTCTCAAAGTTCAAAGTTCAACGTCTCCGTTCAACGTCTCCGTTATCCAGAGTATTGCTTTCTTCGCTCTGAGTCTCAGATCTTACTGTCGGTTACACTCAAATACCAGCGAGTGGAAAGGCGGTACTATCCTTTCGTGAACAGTTCCAAGTTGCTACCTCAACCGCATATTGACTGGTAGTATGGCGGCATATGCTCGGACAATCATCTCCAGCTCCCCTGCAGCACTCCTTGAACAAGTCTCTATTTACCTCAAGCCCCATCTCCGCTCCCCTGTGATTTTCTCTATATCCCCTGCGCCGGGACTACCTCCCTCGGATCTCTCCAGCATTGTATCTCGCTTTACCTCTCTTCACGATGCCATTGGATGCCTCTCTGCCCCGTTCACATTGCCGCACAAACCGTCACTTCACTCCCAAGCAGCGACGGTTTGCTCTTTCGCTGTCTTTGAGTCTGATCGGGCTATTACATTTCGGAGCAATATACCAGGTAAAGAGACTGCTCAGGTCGGAAGGTGGCATGCTGGCAGGAAATCGCTGCAGCCACCTGGGAAGGATGTGCCAGACCCTAATGTCAGCAGTGATATCTGGGAGCAACTGAGCAGTCGCTCGCATCCTTTACCTTTGGAGTTACAGCGCCCCACGTATGCCTATTATTTCATCCTACCTCGCGCTCCATTCACAGTTTGTTCAGCTCGGAAGGCAATACCATCTTATACCTCTCAGATGATGCACCGGAAGGCATCTCACAGGCACTGTCGGATGTTCCCTCTGCAACCAAAGTGAGTTAAGGGTGCTACAATGCCTTCTTTCTTCATAATCCAATTCGGTCCATGTTAGCTTGGATTCCTGGCTACTTCGACTCCCTTCATAACCGGGAGACCATTCACCCTCTTCCGCAATGCTGAGGTATTTTCGTCCGGTGCCGTTGGAGTATCCATCTCCTCTCCCAGACGGCCAAACGTCGATGTTCAACTGCCTGCGCTCACGGCCCTTACTCCTCCAAGCGCAGTGACATCGTACGTATGCCAAAACACCCACCGTCACATATTCACACCTCACGCGGGATGGAAGGTAGTTCTGGCGGAAACCTCATTCATACAATCAACAACTCCAACCCCTCGGCGATGCTTCTGCGGGCCATTGATGAACATGAACTGATGAAACAAAAAGCCTTCAACGTGGAGTTCCGCACAAGTCACTTTTACGTCGGCGAAGTATCCGGAGATAAGGATGACACTGTGCGTTCCGAACCACCTTTTCATATGTCGAACTAATCAAGCAGCATCTGTCCCATGGATCAGAAGCCATTCCGAGTCTACAGAATAACTTCTGGTGACCCTGGGAGAGGGACGATCTCGCTGGAAGGGAGCGAAGCTCCTTCGGTAGGCTCATCGGTTCAGGTTGGTGATCACATTCTTCTTCACTTCGAAGCAGCTCTGACCTCTGAGTGACGTCTGTTAGATGTTCTATGTCAAAGCTGATCAGCC
Source organism: Lentinus polychrous (assembly GCA_000787475.1). NCBI lineage: Eukaryota > Fungi > Basidiomycota > Agaricomycetes > Polyporales > Polyporaceae > Lentinus > Lentinus polychrous. The sequence continues at coordinate 19,858 of JSYW01001400.1, read as the reverse complement.
TTCGCAACTCCGCCCTATCTTGTCCGCACCGGACAGCGGCGCATCCCTCAGCTTCCTCACAGTTCCCTCCGAGACCGAGCACGTATTCGAAGCACAAGCCTCATTCGCCAACGATAGTGTGCAATGGGTATCGCAGGATTGCACCGTTATATCTGATGCATTCATTGCTGCGTCTGAGCACGGGTGCATTGTAAGTAGATCCAAAGACGAATCAGGCACCCCGGCCGAAAAGCCGTGGAGGATGGCATTGCCTGAAGGACTCATTAGTTTGCACTGGTAGTACTCTCTGTAGGCGAATGCCACTCATCTCCATTCAGAGGTGATAAAATTACTGTAGAATGTGACTGTTTCAGTGCAATACAATTTGTTGCTTAGCACGACACCGTGACTTTCCTTGTTCACCCTCATTGAAGTTTGCATTGATACGTACAAGTTGTATTTGACTCAAGTTCTGCTCGCTGACATCATGCATATTTGACGCCCATTCGCATGCAACACTCATGCATCGGACCCGGACATGACCTCAGCTTCGTACATGCATATGTCCTCCCTTCTTGCTCGAGACGGCGCAGGAAGCTTAAACGTTTGAACAACGCCGGTATCATACTGTGATTTTGCTCGTACGCAGAGTAGATAGCCCCAGGTGATAGAGAAGCATGAAGGTTGTCACAACATTCCACCCTCCGTCGTCTGTGATAGCGTCCCTGCGATGTGTTCTTTCTCCATCATCTCCATTTGAACATCTGGTGGTTGCACGGATAAACCGCATAGAGGTACACTCTTTGACCCCGGAAGGCTTGCGCACCCACTCGGAACTCGAGATATGGGGTCGCATCCTTTCACTCCGATCGATACCTGCCGACGTGAGTGCTGCCCTCGCCCTTCTCTAGACCATGCATTGACTCGTATTTAGTCAGAAGCAACGTATTCCCATATTGTGGTTCTCACCGATCATCCAGACCCGCAGCTCATTGTTCTGGGCTCCAAACCTGGAGATTCTGCCGTGCTTGAGACGAAAGCTTCCTTGTCGCTCTTCGATCGCAATGCCCGCCCTGCAGAATTCCTCAACGATGTGTTCATCCATCCGGACGGCTCGCTGGCCGTTGTAAGCTGTTATATCGGCAAACTCAAGGTAGTGCAGTTTGAAGACGGTGATATCGGTGAATACTTTGACATCGCGTGCGTATCTCCTCTTCCGAAACATCTTTCATGTAGGCTGACATATGCTATTGCAGTATCCCAGAGTTAAACTTGTTGTCTTTGGCATTCATTGACAATGGGGGGCGAGATTTAGCCATATTGCATATTGACTACCAGCGGCGCATACAACTCCTTTCCCGTGAGATTGTGCTTGACGAGAAGGAGATCTCGGCGGCACCGACAGAGGTTGTGCGTAGTGCCGCATTGTCTGCGAGTCTATTTCCCCAGACACAGACCCCTCCCATCTTGGTTTCTGTCCCTTCCTTCCCCTTATCATCCTCCACAGAAGATGAGGACGAGGAGGAACAGATTTGTCTCGGTGGTGTCATTCTCCTCGGGGGTAGGGAAATACTTTTTTACGAACTATCCAGTCCTCATCAGCAACGCATCCGCCAAGGTAAGCAACGTAGGTTGGAGAAGCGTAAAGCAAGCCTTGCCGAGGAGGAGAGTACCAAGGCCGCCGAGAAAGAGAAAGAAAGGGAGAAAAAGAAAGTTATTCCTAGGAGCTCCGTCAAGTGGCCCTGGAGTGAAGTCACTGCGTGAGCTCTCGTATTCTGTAGATACACTGCGGCATCGCTTACGTTGGTGGTCTATCTAGATGGTGTTCGGTCGATATTGAATCCAGGAAGTACTTGTTAGGGGACAAGTACGGTCGCATCAGTCTTCTCACCTTGGACGCCAAGCCGTCCCTGATTCTGGTACCAATCGGCGAGGTATGGATTGTTATCACAGTGTCGCTCTTCATTTACACTCAATGGGCTGACATTCATAGACATCACCACCTGCATCGTTCACATACCTCACTTCTCAAATTCTATTCGTTGGCTCTCATTTAGGAGATTCCCAACTTGTTCGCATACATCCAGCACCGCTTTCGGCTCCGGAAGAAGACACCCTCCCTATACCTTCGGAGATACATGCTGTAGACCCTTCCGCTCTGGAAAATCAAGACGAGACTGATGATAATGCCATCAACGGCAAGCAAAGGCATAGAGGCATGGTTGTCAAATCAAAAGGTGTGCATGTCGAGGTCCTTGAGAGTTTCCGCAACATTGCGCCCATCATGGATGCTGTTCTCGCGGATGTCGACAAGAGTGGGCAGGTGAGTTATGTCTAGTAGGGATATACAAATGACTTGTCTCTAACGCCAAGATATAGCCGCAGATTGTCACTTGTTCGGGCGGAAATAGCACCGGATCGCTGCACGTCATTCAGACTGGTGCTGATTTTGCGGAATTGGCTGCTGTTCGAGGCATTACTGAAGTCACCAATATATGGCCCATCCGCCCTCGCTATGACAACGCGTAAGCTACACCCAACTCAAACTTCCGAGTAGTCCCTGATCGACATGCCATCCCAGACACGATTCTCACCTATTGGTGTCCACTTATCACAAAACCTATGTCTTCCGCCTCGACGGTGTGGATGCATTACAACGGCTGGACTCCAAATCGACAGAATTCGTCACTTCATCTCCCACTCTTGCAGTCTCCAACATGTCGCGCCGAGTACTGAGCAAGGGAAAATCATCGTACACCGATTGTGCTTGGGTTGTACAAGTTACTGCTCAAGGCGTGCGTCTCCTGGAGTACGAGGAGTCTACAGGTTTGTTCCATACCGTCGGAGAAGGCTGGTCGCCGAAGAATTTGGACCACTTCTGGAACGATAGAGAAATTGTCGCTGCGGATATCAACCCGAGTCAGGTAGTGCTTGGTTTAACTGAGGGTAGACTGGCCATCCTAAATTCCGATGAAAGTGGTCAGTTCAAGCTGCAGCGGTATGTTCATCATAACCTGTCACGAGGTATACGAGTCTCACTGCGTCAAAAACATAGCGTGCATGATTTCCGTGACCCCAATAACAAACTGCGGGAGATCTGCACAGTATCGTGCCAACCCTTCGATGCGGCGAAGCCCTTCACAATGCACATCGCGGTGTCTTTCTGGGAGACGAGTACCATTGCCATACTGTCTCTAGACAGTGCTGGTATCAATGTGATGTGTGAAACCGATCCCTTATCATCCCTACCACAATCGGTCATCTTGCATAACTTTGGCACGGGTAGAAAACCCAAGGATGCGGAGTACAAACCTTATGTCATCGCCGGCCTCACCAATGGTACCGTTGCTTCATTCAGCTTCACCGGTGACGGTGTTCAAGATAAGAAGATTTTCTCCCTCGGTTCCTCTCCCGTTTCTTTGTCTGCTTGTGAGGTTGATGGACAAAGGGCTGTCTTTGCTTGTGGGAATAGGTCTGCTGTCTTTTACTTGGATAAACAGCGGTTGCGGCCTTCGCCTGTGGCTTTGAAGGTAAGTTACTTTGCATCTCTTGTTAAATCGTATCGTTCACATAGTACTGTTTGTTCCAGGACGTAGCGGCCGTATCACGCTTCAACCACTCCAACTTCCAATCTTCGGTCATCTTGGCCACAGAATCCTCTCTCGTCATTGGACGGATTCGAGGTGTAGCTAATATGCAAATCAGACAGGTACGACGTCCTCTCATTCCGGAGAACCCTGTGCCCTAATGCGAGCTACGCAGGTACGTCTCGGGAACGAAAATCCACGTCGGATCACGTACAACCCTACACACAACGTGTTTGGCGTTGCCTGCGTACAATTGAGGCCTAGTCGCATTGGCGATGCGGAGATTGGCAGAAGCCTGCTCAATATCTACGATGCGACCTCGTACAACCGTCAGTGGAGACGTTTCTATCCCTTTCGCGCACACTTGCTGATCGGGACCCTTCGGAGGCAGGTACTACGCAGTTCGCTTGTGAGGCTGAAGAAGAAATATCTGCGGTCGTGGACTTGTCTCCTCTAGAATCCGCGCAGTCTCCGTTTGGTACACCCTTCGTTGGTATTGGAACTTTCCAGCACCTCCTCGGAGAACGTGAACCGTCTAAAGGCCGGATCGTCGTCCTTTCTCTTCAGCAAACATCAAGCTTTGCACCCGCACTGCATATTCTCGCCGAACGCGAAGTCAACGGCTGCGTCTGGGCGTTTGGTGTTGTCCGGGAGAGGTATATTGTTGCCGCAGTCAATTCATCTGTATGCATCCTCCAAAATGTCTGCCTGCGCTAGGTGCTGATTTTGTCAATTCAGGTCATCTTGTACGAGCTGTCTAAAACGCCGGACACTGGGGATATTATACTGCACGAACTCTACGTCTGGAATCACAACTACTTTGTGACCACCTTGGCCGTTCGTGGGGATTACATCACCATTGGGGATGCCATCAGTTCCGTCTCTATCTTGGAAGTGGTGGGCACTGATTTGCGAGTTATCGCACGAGATTATGGTCCCCTTTGGCCCACCGTTGTTGGAGCATTGCCCAACAACGGTGTGATTGGAGCGAACGTGAGTCCTTACTGCTCTCAATGTTCAGTGATGCGATACCTGATCGTTCTAGTCCGATGGCAACCTGTTCACCTTCTCATTGGAACGAGACGGCAGACATGCGAAGCTGAGTAGAGATGGACACTACTACCTCGGAGAGATGGTGAACAAATTGATTCAAGGTACGCTCCATGATGTTGGTCAACATTACATAATAATCGAGAAGTATTTTGTATCGTAGGCAGCGTAACCTCTCGCGATGCCGCAGAGCGCGGTGTGTTCGAACCGGAGCACATATTCTTCACATCATCGGGTCGCATCGGTCAAATAGTCCAAGTGAATGACGAGAAGGTCTCCTTGACTATGACAGCCCTACAACGCAATCTGGCAAAGTATATCATAGGGCCCGGGGATATAACTCACTCGAAGTAAGCAAAATGGACAATGGACAATCTGCTTTGCTCAATACTCATCATTTTATCCAGGTATCGCACTCCCGCCGTTCCGCGAGGTAGATCTGACGCGGATACTGCCATCGGTTTCCTAGATGGCGACTTTCTTGAGCAATTCCTCGCACAAACCGATCAATGTAAGGTTTTGCGAGGCGAGCACGAAGTCGAACGCATCTCTGCCAGTCGTTCGGAGATCCAAAGTATCCTCGAAAGCCTTCAAAGTTTGCACTAGGGATATATTGCATCAGACAATGCACCATTGTAAGTCCACAACAGGGTTTGTATGTATGTACTAGTAGTCCGAAAATCATGGAGATGGGGCGAACATATTAGAATCCGACAAAAAGCTGTTTGAAAACGGTGCTGGCTAAAGAATGAATAGGAATGGCCTCATTCTCGGGACCTCTTTGAGGAGCAAAGTAGAAGCCGGAAGTGAGAACAAGGTAACTATTGTGGATGTCAGCGCGTTCGTAGCCAAGGATGCAACGAGAAGATCCCACCTGAGAATAAGGATACTGCCTCGATGGTAGTTGCTCTTTGCCTCAATGTAGGTATACGTCATCAGGAAGACGGAGAGGATGATGACCACAACGTCCCAACGAGGGAAAATCAGCCTATTCTCAGGTTATCAGCTGAAAGAGGCGGCAGATCGAAAGAGCTACACTCACGTGAACGTATCTGCAACTGAACCCATCTTGTCTGGGGCATACCACGCCGAGAAGGCGACCATGGCTGGGATCTGCAACAAACAGACTTGCAAAGCGTATGCCGATCCAATCTCCATACTGGGCCCGCCGTTAGCGACCAGAGACGTGTACGGCACTGAAGGAGGCATACCTAAGTGCAATGTTGCCGTTCATCGCAAACGACATGGCATTCATGAATTCCGTGGTGTTGGGAACCAAAGCGAATAGGGTGATACCAAGGAACTTTTCGTCGATGCCCGAGCCTTCCAGGACAACGTCCACCACGTCGATAAGCAGTTCTATACATAAAGAGTTTGATCAACATGGCCTCGGGACATAGTGTAAGCATAAGACTTGCCAGCGATGAGAGCATAAGTAAATGTGCAGGCAAGGAGGACGCTGGCACTTGTCATTCTACTCCATGACGGTGCGTCATGACCACCATGACCACCTCCAGCTTCATCCTCTGGCGCAGAAGAGTTTCGCACCCGAGGCAAAGCTTGATTCTGCTGATGCCTCAATGCACTGACGGTAGCAACGGCGACGGCACGGGTGAAGTCATCCGTGGTGATATTCTCTGGAAGCTGCATAGGGTGCAGACCCGTGTCCTTGATAGCGTGGTCGACGGTTTCCAGCAAAGGTGTATATGGGACAGGGGGATTGACAACGGGCGCGGGAGCGTAAGAGATGCGTTTTCCGGTATTCGGGGGCGCGGCTCCACCATCCGTAGTTGCGGACTGCGGTTCAACGACAGCAGGCACGGATGCATCTGCAGGACGGGGTGTAGGAGTTTGACTCCTGGAAGGGATGGTACTAGCGATCGTGCTCGGCCTGTGCCTCAACGAAGGTTGCTTGTAGGCTCCATGACCTTGGGAACCGGGAATTAGACGATTGTACAGCGAAAAGCGGTGGTGAGAGGGATGGACAGGCGTTTCAGCGTGCAGGAGCTGTTGCGGGTTTTGCCAGATCTGGGAGGCATGGGTTCGAAGTGAAAACCAGAGACCAATGAGGTAGGACTGGCAATATGAAGGGTCAGATGAAGTTGCATGCAGGGGTGGTGGTCAAGATACTCACGAATACCAGGATGACTGCGCAAAAGAACATGAGACTCTTCACGGTCGACTGGTAGAATGGGTCGTCCACCGGATCGGGGTGCTCGTAGTAACAATGTTGGCACACCCAGGGCCGGTCTGAAAACGCGACATCGTCCGGACAGCCGTCACAAATGAGTTGGAACTAGAAGGGTTCGCATATCAGCGCGTGAAGAGTGAATCGGGTCTGACATAAAGGAGACGTACACTGCCGTATGTCTGATAGAATAGTGTTGGTGCCAGTGTACCAATAAAGGCCATGATGAGGAGCATACTCGTCACACCGGCACTCTTGGCATTGAATTTCTGTTCTTTCTTCCGGATCGCACCGCTACACATACTCACACCGGGCATGAGGAGCACGCCGGCCAACAGACTACCGACGATAGATCCTTCGACCAGATGGCCTTTGCTTTGAGTCAGTGCAATAGCGTACAGGATGATTTCGATAATGGAACCGAATGTGGCATTGATCACAGCACCCATGCCGATGGACGACTGGGCCGAGATGGAGGCGACGGCCATGCCGATAAAGTAGGAGAGTGGGATCACGCTCGTCAAACTCAACGCAAAAATCAACGGACGTGAGGTCAGGAGAGCCAAGATGGTGGGTATATGCTTTCCAGCACGCTCCCTCCGTTCTGCGAGTGGCCACAAGATGAACCCATCCAGCATGACAAACAGAACAACGGGAAGTAGGTTGATGATGAGGATATTGACGCCACCGATGGTGTACTTGTAGTACTTCCAGCCGAACGCGCTGTAGATACACAAGAGTACGGTCGAGGTAGGGGAACCTGAAGGTGCTACTTGTCCGGCAGACAGGCGGGCCCGCTTGAAGGTGGCCGGAGCCCCGGTATGGGATGCCGAGTGAGGAGTTTCCTCATCTTCCTCGTCCTGAGAGACTGCAACGACCGAAGGGGCGGCGCAGAAGCGAATATCGGTGGGATGCTGGAAGAGGTGCTTGATGAGGGCCCAGTTCAGGCGTGCCATGGGGACAGTAAAGACCAAGGCCCAGCACATGAGGCATACGAGGAACATGAGAGGGGCGATGATCGTGGCGAGTGCCAGCCAGAAGCAGATGCGACCAAGCAAATCGGAAGACTTGTCGTGACCAACACCAATGGCATACGTTGCCTGCGTCAAGGGCGCAGCGCCGTATGACTTTGAGGGCTTCAGTGGTTGACGTCCATTGGCCTGCCCCAGGAGGGCAGTTGTCTCATTAGGCAAGGCCGAGTCCCAAGATGTCGATTGGGGATGCTGGGACGCGCGTCGCGGAGTGATGGTCGAGTGGTTCGAGGAGGGCACTTCCTCCTCTGGTTCCTCGTCCTCTTGGACCGAGGCCATGGAATGAGCCGTTTGTGGGCGGGGCTGTTCTTCGTCCTCATGGACGGAGCCCTCGCCAAGCTCGCCCTCGACATACTTGCCAAACGGCCAGAAGAGATACCAGCCCAAACCGAAGATGAGGGCAGAGTAACGCTTGCCACCCATTGGGATAACGTAGAGGAGACCAGAAACGGCGAGACAGGTGAGTGCGAGCCACCAGCCGAAGAGGACGGCCCAGAAGATGTTTCCGGGCAGGAGATGGCGTTCTGCCTGGGCCGAGGGGACGGAGTGCAGAGCTTGGTCGGCATAACGGGTGACGGAGCGAGACTTTTTGTACAATGCAGGCTTCCATATGGGAAGACCAAAGGGATGCTCGACGTTGATGAGAGACTGGCGGTCCTTGAGGGTGATCGGGTCCTCTTCGTGCTCAGAGGACTCGTCGTCTTCTTCAGCGATGTGGTCGATGTTCTGGCTGTCGTCTCTTGTGGGATTGGGGGAATCGTCGGAGCTGCCTTGGTCGGCTTGCTCGTCGTCTCTGTAGGCGCGGTTGGTGGCATGGGAGCTGGTGACGCTGGTGCTGCGTACACCGCGTCGGGTGCTGGTGTTAGCAGTCGACATGACCCGTGGCTGCTGTTGGGAGGGCCTGCGGGCGGTGGGGGAAGGAAGAGAAAAGTAGGAAGTGCCCTGGTGATGGTGCTGGGGCGTGTCACTGGGAGACCAACGCGAGCTCTGGCTGAGAGAGCGATGGAGGGGGAGACGATGGTTGAATGTCCGCCTGGTTGGCGTCGTGCCGGGTGTGGAAGGCTGGCCGAGTTCGTGGCCTAGCTCGTCGCGAAGATCATCTCCCGAGTTGGATGGGACGGACATGAAGGCAAGGGGGCACTCGTCGGGGAGAGCTATCTATATCAGTCCAATCTCGCAGTATACGCAGCCGTTGCCGCCACCGGCGTCCTGGTCGTCGACGTCGAGGGTATACAGAGTGAGAGCAAGAGCAAAGGAGAACGTAAGAGGACGACCGCGGGGGGACTGCATCTACCTCCGTCTCCGGCGTCTGCTCGGGCATCAAATATCCTTTGTGATTTAATAATATGGAATGAATATGATGTATTGCTCTTTGCAGAGCGCGCACCCGAACGCTCCCTTGGTAGAACTTCAAACGACAATATCTCCCTCAATTCTTCATGAAATCACTAGCTTGTTTATAGAGAGTTTACCTACTCTTCGAGGCGCAGTGCATGGTGCAAGAACCAAACAAATCCGACCGTTCGTTCCCGAAGTACAAATCTGCTCAAATCCACCCCTTCGCAAACTCAGAACGTCGATATCTCGCCAACGGCTGCTACCACCGCCAATTTCTCTCAAGGGTCGTCTCTTGTGGGTGCTCCGGAGGGCGTGGTGTACCTGGTTTGGAGAGTTGCTTGTCGTACCTGATTCCTGTGGACCCGCCTGCGCGGTACAGTAGCAGTATTCTTCATATTGTCAATATATGCTGCGAATTATGTCCAAGTGCTCGGGGCTGCCATCTGCACCCCAGAAACAAGTGAGTTAGCGGCCATGAACTGTTGATCGCCATCAAACTGCTGAAGATGCTGCTGCATAGAGCACCGAACCAGAGTTGTCTCAGGGTTGGAAGATACGAGAGGCCTGAGGGAAAGTCCGGACAAGCAGCACAAACATCTTCCATCTGCATGATGCGGAGAAAACGAAGGTTACAGGCATGCTTTATGATTGGGAGTGGGCTCAGATCAGAGATGAGCTCGTCCATCTCTGTCTTATGCGTCACGTGGGATAACCGGAGGTCTCGGAGCATTGGTGCATATCGAGATAGGTTCGCGTGGATGAATTCGGCGAAGGGGCGAGCGGATTGCGGCGAGATGACAAGAGGAAGGCCCAGCAGTACCGGGAGGCCCAAGTCATGCATAGCCTGACATGTATGCATCAAGCTGAGCAGGCCGTTTCTTTGGAAGGTACAATATGACGATACACCATTCATCATAGGTCAAGAGAGGTCCCTCGCGTAGTATGGTGTGGCCTTGAAGGTTTCCTCAGGAGTCATTGAATGTCTACCCCTCATGATTGTACATGATTGGCTCAAAGCATGACCTTTTTTTATACGTGCATATATGAACGAGGACTCACTGTATTCTGGGGATCCGAACTCTCAGGGTCAACAGCTAGTCGAGCTTACACAGACGGTCGATCTGCTGTTTGTGATGGTAGTAGTCCTTGTCAAAAGAGTCGAAGTGCCCGAGCCGCCCAGTCCCTGTAGCTTGGATCCATACGTAAGCTCATGAGCCAATCATCGCCGACTGTTCGAATCAAAATCCTATTCAGGACGTACGCCGCTCCGAGTCGGGTCGAAACGTTGAAGGCGTGAACTTGTACTCCTGCTCATGGACATACTTATACCGTGAACAGCAGTACATAACAGTCCTGACAGGCGTAACCACAAATGGCTCTCGTGTTTGTGTAGTGCTTGTTGAAGTTCCCGAACTTGATACGGTTACTCGAAGACATTCTAACCCCCCCGATGACAAACCGCTCTCAATTATCCACGAAAAAACGATACTGTCCACCATCATGATCAGCCAACGAGCACATAATGAACAGCAAGCAATTTACCAGTCGATGCCCCATTCATCACACAGTGACCCAGCGTCAGTAGTGCCCAATCTCTTGAAGTCGGATTCTCGCCGTTTGTCCCACCTTGCATCAGGTGTCATTCTCTGTATCCCAATGGGGGAAATCATGCCAAAGCTATCAGAAATCAGTATCCGCTGGGGACAGAGATGACACGGAGGTACATACCTTGAGCCAGATTTCACTCGCTTGTGAGTCCATCATTCGCCGAACGTCTTCGACCTCCTCAATACACCTCCTTCCCGATACTTCTGACACCTCGCCGTACCAGCCCTCATCGAATCCGCGTGCGAGTAAGCATATCTTCTGCATCGAGGGGATGGTGTCTACTAACTTCTGGGCGAATATTTGACGAGTTAGTCAGAAGGGGAGGAACCTTGAGATCAATTCTTCCTCGTCGTGGCAGAAATGGAAGACTATGAATATATGCGTGCACGTGGAGGACCATTGGTGGATTCCGACGAAGTCATCCTTGTCGCATCAATAGCAGATCAGTAAACAGGTACGTCAAAGGAACATTGGGTACATGATACATACCATATAATCCCATAGCTCTCTTGCACTCGGACTTCGGCCATGAATAGAGCTGAACTGTATGGTGTAGGAGACATGAGTCAAGTCCCGCGAACGTTAGTGGAACGATTCTAGAAGCTCGAAGAGCTCGCGACTCGTCTCGTGAAGACCGGATGTCATCGACTTTGCACGGGTGTTGGCGAGCGTTGCTGCACTGAGCAAGTGACGAAGGTTTCTATGCTTCCAACCCAGGAATGGGTCCAAGAACAGTATTGTACTTTTGAGATTGAGGCCGTACAAGACAGGATAGGGTGCAATAACACGATGCAAACGGGATCACTGTGAAGATCCCGGGTGCTCGTTTGTTTCCCTCCACCGAACAAACTCGGCTTTAGGTAGTTCAGGGAACGGAAAGATGCCCGATTGGACGTGGAATATGATGAGTTTGGGGAACATCGTCGCTAAGGTGCTTGTACGGATGCCAGACTCGAGCAGCCAGACACCAACCGTGTGTACGCGGGGGAAAACGACATCTTGAAGCGCAGAGAATCGGAGATAGCCCAGTCAGAAAGATTCGAGGGTATCCTTGCAATGACGAAGAACGGGCAAGAGGTCACAATCCCATCGCTTCTTCGGGGGATCGCCATTCCACCAAGTCCAGTCGATTTGGAGATGTGAGAGAGACCATGAGTAAGTAGAGCTCACGAGCTGGGTACACACAGGTCCAGTGACATCAACCAGGGCGAGTCGCTTGAGTTTCGAGAGGGAGCAGATGCGATGGATGAGATCTGGGAAACGACGAAGCATCTTCTTACAATCCATTGTATAAAAAGAGTGGAGATCAACGGCTGTTTGTAGGAGCTCATCCAATGGGATATCAGGGATCACAGTCTCTGATAGGAGGGAGCCGTCCTCATCCTGATACTCGAAGTAGGTTGTCAGACGGATATCTCGAAGCATCACACCAAACCGCGGTATGTCCTTGGTTATAAACTCGCGGAAGGACTCCACGTTTTCCGGTACAATGTCGATGCGAGATTGCAACAGGACCGGAAGACCGAGCGCATAGAAGTGCCGGCATACCAGCAACATGTTGAGCAAGTCGTCCCGCGGAAGGAACTTCATGACATTGTGCCATTCATCGTGACGCAGAGTTGCCGCCGAAGAGGGGTTACTACATAACACATAGTAGCATCGTAGTTAGTCACTCTGTGAATTCGCAGCTGAAAATGAGGCTTACTAGAGCATAGCGAACTGAGGAAGGCTGGAAGGCTGGAATGCAACGAGAACGACCGGGGGTTTTGCACTTTTTTTGGCAGTTCTGGCCAGCCAGCCTGGTGAGCTTTGACTTGCGCTTGAGAGTCTGTGTTCATTCAAACACTGTCTACTTACGAACCTCTCTTCCACTTCGGCGAGTGGTTGAACTGCAAGTGGCACGTTGACGACGCCGCGGACCAGATTGATCGCTTGCGCGCGTCGCGATTGGACAAACTATGTATCGGACAAACTTCCACAACTTACTTTTCCATATTTCGGGTTTCTGTCGATCCATGGTCTTACATTCGTCTTGCATCTTGTTGCGTCTCCCTCGCAAATTCAACTCACAACGGTTGCGCCTGCGGGTGTCTGCGGTCGACCTTCTATATGGATGCAGCATTTTGTAGCCAGCTGTCTTGTGGAAAAGGAGGTGAGACTCTATCCGCACTCAAATTAAACCACAGCCATTGCATCCACCTTTGAAGGTAGGCATTTGACACGTACACGCTCACGGCAGTACGCTGATTTTTTCCTGCTCAATCGCTATCCACAGGTCTGGAACCGCTGTGAAGTTTGAACTGGCCGTACAAATATCAGAGCGCCTGTTCCCTAAGCAATATTCATTACTGAACGTACTGAACCTCCGGCATGGTGTCCTTTCGCCGCTGTCACATACAGGATGCTCGACCATGGAAGTAGCCTGCTATGCAACTTCACACACCTTCTACGGGCGCACGAGTACAGTTTCTTGGACTCCACGCCGCATCATAGCCCATTGGACGACATCGTCTATTCCTGCAACTCATAGAGATATAGCAGTACTGCTATCGTGTTGCCCAAAGCTGCGCAGGATACGCAGGGCCAACAACGCCGCCGAACACTACGCATTTGATGAATACCGGTGTTTCTCTGTCATGATCGGTGTCTCGCTCGGTTCCATGTTACCTCCCATCTACTCTGACAAGCTCTCCACGAGTACTGCAGGCCATCGCATGTATGCACTACACGTGTAAATGCCAACGTTCGCGGGACATCGCCTCAGGACTCCGAGGGACGATCTCCAGTCCTCAGGGTCGCAGACCCTCTTCTCATTATCCTCCTCAGCTTCCATTTCTGACCCTTGCCGGATATCATCCCCCTCTCGAATATCGCGATGCACGCATCATCGTAACAGATACACGGGTATACATGGGTTTCCTCGCATGCCTGAATCGCTCAGCACTCAACGGAAGGCCGTGATTTCAGTCGGGGGACAGCGGCAGGAACCGGCGGTGATCTTCACTTCGAGGGTCTGCTTCTTTGTTCATCCCTGCTGCGGCGTTAGGAAACTTGCCTAGTGGTCAGACCCCATCTGCGCTGGAAAGAGCTTTCTCTCAGCTTGCGCTCGAAGTCTTCTCTTCCTTGTCTTCGCGCAACTCTCGGGAGCGACCATGCTGACCATGACAGTACCATCGCCGCAGTTGCCTCATCACGGAGTTCTCAGCTCTCAGCTCCTACCCCACTACGCATACCAGCACTACGGAGAAGACGTGGAGTATATACACTTGAACGCCCCTATTGTTTGCATATCCTTGGCTACTTCTAACTTCGTGGCACCGCCTGCATGTGCACAACCGTCCAAATACAGGTAGGCGCGCATGATCGCCCTGGCGTCTGCACAAACCTTGTAGTACGTCAGACGCGCGTGGGACTCGAAAGAACAGAACATAGCACGCCGGCTTGTTCAGTTCTCTTGCCTGTGTGTTTTGCATTCCAAACCGTTGGCGGTTATACACCTTCCTTATTTTCAGCTTCTAGGCTTACGACAGAGCCTCCATCAACGAGACAACCAGAATCCTTACTGCGCCCCAAGGAGTCCCTCCAACACACTCCCACAGGTTACGCTTTATAGGCTGCCCCTGGCCTGACCACGGTATCACCCAAGTTTTCCCGTATCATACTCCTATTCCCGTATCAGGACTCCCTGTTCTCTCTGACACGGGACTCCATGTTCTCTCTCATCCTCTCGAACGCACCACTGGTTGGCTAACGTCATTGGATATATACCCTTTATACATTTCACCCGCCATATTCTGTATTCCGCGTAGCTCAGTCTTACGCCCCGTGTTACGATTGATCATGACCACCTGCACCACCTCACCCATATTCGACTTCGCGGACGCGGACATCGTCCTGCGGTCGTGTCCTTCCCCCGACCAACCGGTCGACTTTCGAGTGCACTCTTGCATACTGTCCGCCGCCTCGCCATTCTTCAGAGACATGTTCACCTTGCCGCAAGGTCCGCATGTGGACGCCGCGAACGATTGCGTTGACGGCACCCAACAAGGCAATCCCCCTCCTGTCATCGATGTCTCAGAGCCCGCTGAGGTGTTATCCACACTTTTGCGATTCGTCTACCCTCTTTCCAATCCCTCCATTGACAGTCTTGACGAACTCATCCCCATCCTCGACGCAGCCACGAAGTACGACATGACCTTCGCCGTCGACACGCTGCGCAAGCTCCTCATCTCGCCGCGCTATCTCGAGGAATGCCCCAGACGTGTATACGCGCTTGCTTCTCATTTCGACCTGGATGAAGAAGCCAAGCTAGCCTCGCGTTACACGCTCCGTACCCAGATCATTGACCTTCCCTTGCACGACGACCTGAAGCTCACGAATCCATACGACTATAAGCGCCTACTGCTTCTTCACCAGACGAGAGGGGAAGCGGCCCAGAAGCTATTGACTATTCCCGATGAGGTCAAGTGCATGATGTGCAATGGAACGCATTATGGATTTCTCCTCGCTCCCAAGTGGTGGGACGACTTCAGGCGGCGCGCTGAGAAGGAGTTGCGCGTGAGGCCCACCACGGATGTCATTTTCTCCATCCCCTTCCTAGCCCAATCCGCAAAGGCCGGTTGCGAGCGATGTGCAGGGAGTATTCTTGAGGCCCACTGGTTCCTGGAACAGCTCAAGGCCAGGATTGATGCGTTACCCTCAACGGTTTGATTGATTTTTGAGTATCCCTTTGCGATACATGTGATGTCCGCTCCGTTCAGCTGTTCGTTGTATCAATTAACCACTTCTCCATCAATCACGACCCTTGCGTGTTGTAGCATATTTTAATTCTTCACTTGCGACCTTCTCCGTGGAAACACTTCCCCACTTGCATTCCCTCTCATTTTATAGACATTGGTACTATGTAGGAACTTCATCGCACTTGTGTCATCCATATGATCCATGCCACGAAGGCAACGACATTCTTGTAATACCCAGCCCCAATATCTTCATCGTGCCCAAGCATGTCCGTGCTGCGCCATGTGTTTCGTGTAGTTATGGAAGCACGATATGAACGTTGTCATCGTACCCTTCCACTTCATATCCGTGCCACCATGCACAATATATCCAGGAAGTGTAATTTTGTCTCCAGCAACGACGAGAATGTATTCATACAAGATTACAATGGACACCGAATGCAGTCACTTCAATCTCGCACAGTTCCAGAGTCGGCTTCCAAGCTTGCAGCACCTCCACTCTCATACTGCCTCCCCCTGGCATCAGTGTATCTTGATGCCAGCATATTCCCGACCTCTTGCCTGCTGTCAGGGTTCCGGCCGTAAGGGTTCAAGGCTTCCCCGCCCGACCCAGGGTTCGCCTCTCTTCCGAAATCCCTCCTCGCCTCATGTGCGTATTCGCCGCGAGAAGACTCGTCCTGACCCTGCTTCGCGTCTTGGATCTCGCTCCCAATGGGGCCCCCGCTGACGGATTGATCAAGGAGATTAGGGCCCTCATCGCCGGTTGCAAGATCTAATCGGCCCCTCTGCGCTGGAGATGAATACGGATCGGTCGAGGAACCATAGCCTCCTGATGATGTCGCTGGATATAGTCGATACGGGTCAGTTTAGAAGTTGAAGGAGTACCGGAGCGAGGTCTTACAATCATTCGCCGGAGGATAGTTTCGCGTGCTATACGCGTCGTTACCACGGCTGGCCGTGTCCGCTGCAGCTGTTGGCAGAATAACATTCAGGATACCGTCGCAAACCAATCATATAGAAGACTTACATTGGTTCACCACAGAACCCCTATATCCGCTGCTTGCGTATTCGTCAGACATACTGAGTTCAGAGTCGTTAAATTAGGATACTGTGAGTAGCCAAGGGATAGGTGATAGAAGTAACGATAGAAGTTTTGAGAGTAAGGCATTATATACATGATCATCGCAAGTAAGACCCACTCTTGGGGAGACCGGCTAACTGCACCCCATCACGTCATGTATTCCAAGAACGGAAGGTGACCTGCCATTTCTGGCCTGGCAATAGACAATAACGAACGTACTGGACTTGGTGATTTTTCGAAATCAATTCGCAAACTATCTACTAGCACTGGTGCTGGTTATAGGTGGATTAGAGGTAGGTTGATCATCCCGCCAATGAAGTGGTTGTGAGTACGCAGGAATATTTCCTTGGTTTTGAAATCTTCTGTGGACGTCGCGAGGATTGCTGACGGGTCAGACACGCTGGTATGAGGTCGATCGGGGTTGTCCAGTAAAGGCGCATGATGGATGGACGACCCATTGAGGTTTAACCCAGATGAGCTCAAAGAACCAGACGTTAATCTGTTGAGAGAAGAATTACGACAACGGCAGGTAACGTCAGAAGATTTCCTCGTCGTACCTTGTCCTTATTGTTGCTTGAGATAACTGATTCGGGGCCAATTCCGTCAACGCTTATACTAATAAAGCCTCTCAAGCCGAGGGACAAGTTACTCGGACATACATAGTCAGTCATCGTAAGCAAGGCCACTCACTCGTGTCCTCTCCGTCACAGTCATCGTCAAATTTCTTGTTCGTATTCTCCACCATTGTATCCCGCAGCCTCGGTATCGATATAACGAGACATCGCCTGTCAGATAGTAGACTATCCAGGGTGCGAAGTGACGGTTGTTGGTTGAATGGGATGGTCTCCTTGTACTCAATCCTATGAAATGATGTTGATAGGTCCTCGTATACGAAGGTCAAGGTCACGGGTAGTAGAAGTTCGGACGGAATCCGAAGAGGGCGACATTCGATGGCACTAAACGTGTATGCATGTTTGCAAAGGTCACGGGTGCGCCAATTACGACTCAAACATACCGGGATCATGGCTTGAATGGCGAATCGATACATTGTCAGTCAGTGATAGGGCTACAATACCTTTCAATCCTCCTCAGAACGGTAGCATGTACCTCTTCTGATCTCGGTGGGCAGGTCTACTATGCCTCCTCGGCAACGTCCTCATCCTCTTCTTCACTGCTGTCATCTACCTCGTACCTTCGGTGGTTGGGATTAGGTACTAGCAGGTCGTCTCCGTCCTCTCCTTCTAATAATTGAACACCGAGTTTCTTGTTGTCAACAACCGAAGCGCAAAGAGATCTGGAAGATACTGCGTACCTGTCGTCTGCCTAGATTGATCGTACACGTCTTGGGACTCTTGCAGTATCCTTTCTTGGGTGGCTACGATCTCCTCGGAGCTATTGCATTTCCTGTACTCTTCGATGAATTGCCTGTGGAGGATCAGGAACGCAGTTCCACAGCAAATCGCACGGTGAACCTACTTATTGACTTCGTAGAATGCTCCACCCCAGCCGAATGCACCAAGCAATCGTTCAGCATACGCATCGAACCCCGTGATGTAAAACGCCGCTGCTAAGGCTTCGACACAATTCAATCGCCACGGACGTCCATAATTGACAGGATTTGTGGCAACTAGATATGGAACTGAGGGAAGGGAGGGAGAGTGTCACTATTACACGGCGAAGATAGACGAAATAGCTTACGGAGTCTCTCATGAGGACTTGCTATCTTCCCAAACGGCACATCTTCGAGCCTTGCCCAAGAGCATTCCACGACGGCCAACCCATTCTTCTCAATGAGCTCTCTGTCAGCTGGGCTAATAGGTAGGGTGGCCTTTGGTCTGTACAGTTAGTGGCGTTCAAATATCCGCTCCTTATGTGACGATTCGAAATGACATACGTGACGACAATACCTCTGAACTTTTGGCCTACCCTGAGCTCATTGATCAGGCCAAGTCTAGATAACCGTTTCCCAGAGCATCGCCGAGGGTCACAGTGGTCAAAATCCTGTACATCACCCATAGAAGTCAGCCCTGAGAGCTACATGAGAACTAACAAGACTAACCCACATCGCAACAGGCACCTCGATTTTGACAGGGGACTCTCTCTCATCGTCCTCTTCACCTTCTTCATCACCCTCGACATCGACATCTGGCGTATCTATGGCGCTTTCTGGACGATCGTTTGTGTACACTCGCCGAGAGAGGTTTCCTCGTCTTGATTTACCTCCCCTTCTGGATCCCGATACACCTTTCTTCTTGCTTCCTGAATACTGTGTCGTTCCTTTCGCCATGCTGTTCGCGCCGTCCGTGGGTCAAACTGGCAGAGTACAGTACTTGGAGTAAGTATTGGTGTAAGTGGGTTGGTCAAGAAAACAAGACGGTAAGTATATGCTTCCAAGTTCTCTCACATCTCTGCAATCGGATTAGGCAGGTGTAGTGGTTCCGTTCAACGTTAAACTGTGGATGCATCGTGACGTTGGCGTTGCATTGATGGTGACCCTCAGGCTCTTGACAATCCAGCGCTGATACTGAGTGCTCAATACGCAACTGTAGAGAAGGAACCACTTTATGAGATGATATTGTATGGAATACTAGTAATACATAAGGAAATGATAACACTGCTATCCAAGGCGGTATGCCATGTGCCGAATCCAAGAACTGAACCGATGTTAGCATCGCATCTCGGACGTCCTTCGAATCACTCACCCTTTATCGATATAGGTTTCTCATCGCCTCATCTGAGTGGGTCGCCCAGCTTGCACCTTCATGCGGAGGGAATGGATCAGACACATACTGCTCGCCGCAATTCTTCAGACGTGTTGGTAGGAAGTAAGATTTGTTACAGCTATCCAACCGGACGCAGCAGGAACTACCAATCATACTGCCATCCCTGTAAAAGGCCACCCACTCCAGCGTCGGACAGTACACGTGGAGGAGTCGCGCGACGAGTGGTCCGTCCTTCTTCCTCGAGGTCACAGAAAGGCTCGCCCTTCAGCTTTTTTTGCGCCACGACTCTTCTTCAACAGGAAATTCGCCCTTCTCGAAGTATGAGAGGGTAGGGTTAGTGTAGTAGGCAATACCCTCTCGGAAGTTCCAGCCAAAGTAGCACAGATGGTGGAAGTTAGCCACTGAGGGCCCAAAAGACTGTGAATTTCACACACAGGGTAGGTGAAATGCCCTATTCACCAACCAAAACTGTGAAAAATGAAAAAGTCTTAACAAGGGTGTTGAACATTATGCTGTATATGGATATATTGGATATAT
>JSYW01001397.1:0-14032 GCA_000787475.1 Lentinus polychrous | reverse complement strand
CCTGTTCAACCAGGGAACGAGCTTGCGATTCCCGCATACCAATGTACATATGCTCACGAGCTGCGCGGATGGAGAGTATAGTAACCTTGTGGAAGATCTTCATTTAGAGAGTAGTTATCTTTGGGTCCAGTTTGTCCCACCTCATTTGCGCACTTCATAATCTCTAACTCGTCCTGGCTTTTCCGCTCGCGAAGTCGCCTTATTTCTACTGGCGCACTCACCACTCGATTAGACGGGGCGGCGGCCTGCAAACCATCCACGATGAAATGTCGAATATGATCGTCAACAAAAATATTTCCCTCCGATGGCACAGGCAATGCAGCGATAGCGAACCTGTAAGGGTCAACATGTTCCGGCCACTCCAGATAGGTGATATTGAATGCACTAGGTATCGGTAGGAGCTTCGCGCGGGTCGCCTCAAATGCTGGAGTAAGGATGGATACGTTGGCACGAACATTCCCATGTTCATCACTTGCTGGGGTGATCACAACGAGCAGTGGTCGTTCAGAGAGATGCCAATGAGAGAGTGAAAGGTTTGCGAAGTAAGCTGCGTTGGCTCCCGGTTCAGCGATATATGCAGATGCGTTGAGGTTTTGCAGTAGCTGGGCCAGCTCGTTCTGCCGTTGGATATATGATTGTGAGGGTATAGGCGAGAGGTGAGCACAGTGTTTGGCCAAATGAGAGAAGTCCGGAGTCCGTCCCCCATCGAATGGGTCCCACATATTCCCGGCCACAGTGACTAGTAGACCAGTCGCCAGGGTAGACAAAGCTATCAGGAGTAGGCACCAGCTGCGAGGGTTCTAACAATATGATTGTTCAGTACGTTGAACAAGGGGTGATGCTGGATATCAGCCTCCTCACCGTTCGCTTGGATATAAGGGCATTTGAATGGCCAGACTCGTAGTTCATATAGCTCGGTTCTAGTAATGCGGAGCGACTCGTATGCTTTTCCATTATCGAGAACTGAAGACACAACGGCGACGCCGCTGTAATCAAGTTGCAATTCTATGTTAGTTTTCCACCAAGACAACCTTCGACCGGAGATTACGCAACGCAGCTATGGGTGCTCAGAATCCTAGCTGTGCTTTACGACTCACTGTTGGTTGCGGAGCTATGCAAACTCTACCGAAGAGGGTCAAGAAACAGTGGTGGGGAAAGTGATAACTCGACTACCTCGGCAAATGTTATGATCTCGCGTGAAATGAATGGATTGTTTCGATTCAGATATCATGAAGTAATGGACGCATGCAGCGAAGATTGGGTGATGGACCCTTAGCTCAATCGGTAGAGCTTTGTACTTATGTGGTTATGCTAAGCAATGCAAGGGTCCCGAGTTCGATTCTCGGAGGGTCCACTTTTTTGTCATTCCGAGTGAAAGCATGTCATTATGACTTCCAAACGGACTTCCAAACGGATTATGACTTCCAAACGGATTATGACTTCCAAACGGATCACCTCTCAAGAATGTCTGGCGTGTTCAATGGTGTGCTTCATGAAAGGTATTATTGGTACATACGATTGGTGCCGCTCGAACTAGATAAAAATATATTATCGTCATGTCTCAACATAGACTCTCACACCACCTTTCCCCCAACTTTCCAGAACAGCCTTCCCAGCACCGGTAGGCTGTGTAAATGCAACCTCACCTTTGGCCGGATCCAGAGGACAGCCCAAAATGAATGTCGCAGCTGCTTCAGAGAGTAATCGGGTAGCAATTCCCAGACGGCGATGGGACGAGGAAACGAATAGGCGAGGGATGCCCAGGGGTGTCGGGAGCGGTGTAGGGGAAGCGTAGAGGTTTGTCGTAGGATCCACAGATACTAGGTCTGCGGGAATCGTGCCAGAGGACGAGACGACACCGTCTTCGCCGACTGTTTCTGGTGCAGGGACAATAGCCATGGCGGTAGTGATGCGTTGAGCTATCACGCAGCCGACTATCTTCTCGCGGCGCGTTGATGTGGTGAGGGATGTGGATTGCATAAGGAAGAGATATGCCTTTGATGCTTGTAGAGCCGATGGGGACAGAGGCGGTGAAGACAACGTTAGGTTGATGGTTTCCAATAGCGATGTGAGCTGATTATATGCGCTCATTTGTGAATATACTGGCAGTGAGGGAGGGATGTCCAACGTACTTTGGCCCCAATCTTGCCACCCACATCTGCTCTGAAGCATATAATCCTCCCTTTCGACCCGTTCTTGAGCTTCACATCGCTTGCTAGCTCTTCCACGCCGGCTTTTTCACATTCCCTCTCCTCCTCTTTCCCCCACTCCAAACCCCGTTGTACGCGAGCACAATGTGTTCTATGCAACGCTTCGTCGTCAGGTGCCCCTTTCGTATATGATAGATCGCATAGAGGACATGTTCGCAGAACAGAAGTCTCCAACGAGAAGTGAAGCTGCGTGAGCTGCTTCTGTTTCCCTTTCAGAGATTTATCAGCATTCTTGCGAGCAGATGCCAATTTCCTCTTCGAAGGGGGAGCATTCATGAATGATAGTTGTTCGGTGAGGGGTCGCTTCCGCTTTAGCGTATTGCTGCTAGCACTAGGTGTCGCAGGCGGCAAGGAAAGGTCGGAAGGGGGATAAGCTGTCGTAGAGCGACTAGCCCTGGATCCATATGTCCTCTGAGCCCTTGTAGACATGTGTTGAAGGAAGGGGGTATCGCAGTAGGATCGCAGTCCAATTCAAGATGGTCGGAAAAGTCACAGGCACAGTGACGAGACGCCGAAACGCGGTAAACGCGTTGCGACGCGTTTGTCCTTGTTTGGTCCGGCGCGTGAGCGCGACGCCGTCACGCGGAAGAATGGCGACGCGAAGCGCGTGCGTAGTTGCCGGCATAATGCATTGTACGTACTCATTACATATCGCACCGACGGCCTCGAGATCTGAGCTGAGATTTGTGGATGAAGGAATGAAGGGCTCAGGACCTCTCACGAAGGAGTTCTTTGCATTGCAATGATACGCAAAAATGCGACACAGAACAAAATATTATTACTACTCGTTCGACCTTGGTATTCCCGCTCGGAGGTGCAATCAAGTGGCCATGATTTTTGAGAGTCGAACGACAACAGCCAGCGGTTCCTTAAGTACTGACTGTACTTTGGGAGATAGGCAGATGCCTATATTACATGTCCGCTATTGTATGCAAGTTGAGGCCTACAGGGACTTGGCTGCTGCTCAATACTCAGTGCTGGGGGGTGCTGTAACTTGGCTGTAGCTGTTGAAGATGTTGGAGAGATGGATCTCCAGATCGTGCATCTCGCTCGTTACGCGTAAATCTTGCAAGTTGCGGGGCCCCTCGTGATTGTTCCTGGTAATCGATCACCCGTTCTCAATGCATTCGGCCTTTGGCTTTTTTGTTTCACCTCGCTTCATCCTCGTATGGACAAATAATTCGATAAGGATTAATATTGCACAATGCTTGGAAGTTGCAACTCTGTAGCTTCTCACTCCCTATAGTTCCTTCCTTAGAGTGCAGGATGGGGATGTTCAGCATGGCAATAACTTCCTACGCACTAACGGTCAGCAGTCCCTGAGTCAGACCGCTCAACGTCCGCCAAGCGCACTATTCCAAGCATGCAGATGAATCCGAAGCCGTCCGAAGCAAATTTTTGACTCATGGTCTGAGTTGCATATGGCGTGAGTTTCTTCAGGAGATATCATTATGTGCAGGGACAACCAATGCATTTCTCCGTATTCCGCACCAGACGTTCTGATGTGTCGGGCGACAGGGGTCCGAAAAGCGTACACCGAGCCAGAGGCAATTCCTCGGAAGGTTATCTATGGATGGCGAGGACGACCAATTGGCTGCGTGAATGGTATGCGCCACCAGAGATAGCGGCATCAACGTTCACGCTAACGGGGGCGGGAGGAGGAGGAGATATGAGATGGCCGTGCCTAGAGAGGAAGGCGTAAATGAAGCCCGACGATCTCCAAGCCGTCGGGACTCCGATAAGATTTCGAAATCCTGCGCCGTGATTGGCTGCGTGGGATGTCGTTGCGTCGGACAGCGAGTCGGAGAATGAATCACTTCGCGATTTCTGTTTGCACCTTCTACTCCCAGACTGACTCCAGCTCTCGTCCGGGTACATATAGGCCTCTACACCGCATCCTCATCCTTTTTCTTTGATAGGACTTGCTGCCTCTCTCCCCCATCCCTCCGGCTCGTCGCTGCATACAGCTTGCTCCCATCCCCCATTGTATAACCACACCACCGCCATTCATTACATGGCCTCTGACTGTTCTTCTTCTCCTGTTCTGTCCAATACTGCTCAAATCGAAAACGAGTCGTTCGACGACGGCTTCTACGCCGTCCAGCGCGATCCTTCTTCCTGGGCAAGCTCCTTGCCCGCAAGTCAGGGTCTATATGACAACGAGTACGAAAAAGATGCCTGCGGTGTAGGCTTCATTTGTCACATCAAGGGCGAGCAGTCCCACAAGATCGTCTCCGATGCTCGCCAACTCCTGTGTGCCATGACTCACCGTGGTGCCACTGGTGCAGACAGTCGAGACGGTGATGGTGCGGGTGTCATGACCGGAATCCCCCATCTCTTCTTTAAGCGTGAGGCTGAGAGAGACATCGGCTGCGAGCTCCCCGAGCCCGGCCAGTATGCTGTCGGTAACGTATTCTTCAAGCCCAACGACCCCATCGGTCTTCAGAAGCAGCAAGCCATCTTCTCCAAGCTCGCCGCAGAGTTGGGTCTGCGCGTCTTGGGTTGGAGAGAAGTTCCCACTGATGGTACGATCCTTGGTCCCGCTGCGGCCAGTAAGGAGCCTGCCATCTTGCAACCTTTTGTCGTACTGCATTCCTCTTACGGCGACGGGTCCACTTCCCGCAATGGCCCCTTCGATGCCAAGCACTTTGAGCGTCAGCTGTACGTCCTCAGAAAACATGCCACCCATACCATGTACGTCCCGACAGTTTCTACTTTCTCTCGAGTTGCGCTGATCCTATACGCAACTCCGATAGTACTCTCGCAAAGGGTTTCTATGTTTGCTCCCTTTCGTCAAAGAACATTGTCTATAAGGGACAGCTTTCCCCGCCGCAAGTCTACAACTACTACCATGATTTGAACCATGTTCTCTACCGATCCCACTTCACCCTCGTTCACTCTCGTTTCTCCACCAATACGTTCCCCAGTTGGGATCGTGCCCAGCCCATGCGATGGGCCGCTCACAATGGTGCGCATCATCAGACGATGAATCTATTTCCGCTTAATCTGACTGTTCGTTACCAGGTGAAATCAATACCGTGCGAGGCAACAAGAACTGGATGCGCGCCCGTGAAGGTGTACTGGCGTCGTCGCTGTTCGGTGAGCAGCTGGATCTCCTATACCCCATCATCGAGTCTGGCGGCTCCGATTCGGCGGCGTTCGATAACGTCTTGGAATTGCTTGTCGTGAATGGCGTTTTGACGCTTCCAGAAGCTGTCATGATGCTGATTCCCGAAGCATGGCAAGGCAATGACATCATGGAACCTGAGAAGAAGGCATTCTACAATTGGGCGGCGTGTTTGCAGGAGCCTTGGGACGGTCCTGCGCTGTTTGCGTTCAGTGACGGTCGGTACTGCGGTGCCAACTTGGATCGTAATGGATTGCGTCCATGCCGCTATGTCGTTACTAGCGACGATATCATCGTTTGCGCATCGGAAGTCGGCGCGGTCTTTATTCCTCCTGAGAAAGTGGTCTCGAAGGGACGTCTGAAGCCCGGCCGCATGCTTCTCGTCGACACCGTCGAAGGTCGCATGGTCGACGACAAGGAGCTCAAGCGCAACACCGCCCGTAAGCAAAACTTCGCATCATGGATCGAGACGCACATGCTTCACCTCCCCAATATCGTCAAACGCGTTGTCCGCACCAAGCCCGTTACTCCTTCCATCGACGATTACTCGCTCAGCACCGACCCGAAGTTGCTCGCGTTTGGGTACACGGTCGAGCAACTCAACCTTCTCATGCTCCCTATGGT
Organism: Lentinus polychrous; assembly: GCA_000787475.1. Taxonomy (NCBI): domain Eukaryota; kingdom Fungi; phylum Basidiomycota; class Agaricomycetes; order Polyporales; family Polyporaceae; genus Lentinus; species Lentinus polychrous. The sequence continues at coordinate 8,071 of JSYW01001397.1, read as the reverse complement.
CACTGACGGCAAGGAGGCGTTGGGATCCATGGGTAACGACGCTCCCCTCGCGTGTATGTCCACTCAACCTCGCCTTATCTACGACTACTTCCGTCAGCTCTTTGCCCAGGTAACGAACCCTCCCATCGATCCCATCCGTGAGAATATCGTTATGTCTCTCGAGGCGTACGTCGGTCCAGAGGGTAACTTGCTCGAGATGAAGCCTGAGCAATGCCACCGTATCCTCCTCAAGTCCCCTCTCTTGTCTCTCGAGGAGATGAACGCGATGAAGAACCTGAAGCTTGCTTATCCTTCGTGGCCCTCAGTCACCATCGACATCACCTTCCCTAAGGAGCATGGTCTTCCAGGTTACAAGGTTGCTCTGGAGCGTGTCTGCAGCGAAGCCATGCAAGCCGTCGAGGACGGAGTGAAGGTTATCATTCTCTCTGACAGAGCCACCGGTCCATCCCGTGTTCCCCTTTCTGCTCTCATTGCTTGCGGTGGCGTCCACCATCATCTCGTCTCTCAGAAGAAGCGTGCTAAGGTCGCGCTCATGGTTGACACCGGCGAGGCTCGTGAGGTACACCACCTCTGTGTCCTTCTCGGATACGGCGCAGACGCCATTTGCCCGTGGTTGATCATGGAGTCTATCCACAAGGTCGTCCGTGAAGGATTGTGAGTCGAGTACGCTCTCGTTACGTATGATTACTTAATTCTCATTACCCTGGCAGGGTCAAAAACAACGAGACTGTCGAGGACCTAGTTGACAACTACCGCAAATCTGTGGACGGCGGTATCCTGAAGGTCATGTCCAAGATGGGTATCTCCACTCTTCAGTCGTACAAGGGCGCGCAGATCTTCGAAGCTCTCGGTCTCCACGCCGAAGTCATTGACAGCTGCTTCATCGGAACGGCCAGCCGTGTCCAGGGTGCCACCTTCAATTTGCTTGCCATGGACGCCTTCGAGTTGCATGAACGTGGCTGGCCTTCCCGGGAGACGATACTCCCTCCTGGTATGCCCGAGTCGGGCGAGTACCATTGGCGGGCCGGTGGTGAGGCCCACATCAACGACCCTTCTGGGATCGCCAACCTTCAGGATGCCGTTCGCGAGAAGAACCAAGCGGCTTACGATGCGTACGCGAAGAACGCGAATGAACAGGCCTCCGCCGTTCACCTCCGAGGCCTCCTCGACTTCCGCTTCGAAAGCGCGACGCCCATCCCTATCGAGCAAGTCGAGCCTTGGAACGAGATCGTTCGTCGTTTCGTCACCGGTGCCATGTCGTATGGTTCGATCTCAATGGAGGCTCACTCTACTCTCGCCATTGCTATGAACCGGCTCGGCGGTAAGTCGAACACCGGTGAGGGTGGTGAAGATGCCGAGCGATCTCTTGTATTCCCTAACGGCGATACCATGCGCTCCGCCATCAAGCAAGTCGCTTCCGGTCGCTTCGGCGTCACTTCCAACTACCTTGCGGACGCTGACGAACTTCAAATCAAGATGGCTCAGGGTGCTAAGCCTGGTGAGGGTGGTGAGTTGCCTGGCCACAAGGTCTCAACTTCCATCGCCCGCACTCGTCACTCTACCGCCGGTGTCGGTCTTATCTCCCCACCCCCTCACCACGACATTTACTCTATCGAGGACTTGAAGCAACTTATCTATGATCTCAAGTGCTCCAACCCTCGCGCTCGCGTCTCCGTCAAACTCGTCTCTGAGGTTGGCGTCGGTATTGTCGCTAGCGGTGTGGCCAAGGCGAAAGCCGACCACATCCTCATCTCCGGCCACGATGGAGGTACCGGTGCCTCTCGTTGGACCGGTATCAAGCACGCTGGCTTGCCTTGGGAGCTTGGCCTTGCAGAGACCCACCAGACTCTGGTGCTCAACGATCTCCGTGGACGTGTTACTGTTCAAACGGATGGTCAGATTCGTACTGGCCGTGACATTGCTATCGCTTGTATGCTTGGTGCTGAAGAGTGGGGTTTCGCCACGACCCCTTTGATTGCGATGGGTTGTATCATGATGAGGAAGTGTCATCGTAAGTTACCCTTTGCTTCGCTTGCCTCTTCGACGTCTAACCTGGGAACATAGTGAACACTTGCCCTGTCGGTATCGCCACCCAGGACCCTCAACTTCGCGCCAAATTCGCCGGTCAGCCCGAGCAAGTCATCAACTTCTTCTACTACCTCGCCGAAGACCTTCGTGCCATCATGGCCAAGCTTGGCTTCCGTACGATCAACGAAATGGTCGGTCGCGCTGACATGCTCAAGGTCAACGAGAAGCTTCGCACTCCCAAGACTGCTCACCTCGACCTCTCCGCTATCCTCAAGCCCGCTTGGCAAATGCGTCCCGGCGCAGCTACCTACCGCGTCCGTCCTCAAGACCACAAGCTCTACATCCGTCTCGACAACAAGTTCATTGACGAGTCTGAGCCCGCACTTACCAAGGGTCTTCCTGTCCATATTGACTGTGATGTGACGAACACCGACCGTGCCCTGGGTACTTCGCTGTCGTATCGCGTCTCGAAGTTGTACGGAGAGGAGGGCCTACCACGTGATACCATCCATATCAGTATGAAGGGCTCCGCCGGTCAATCCCTCGGTGCCTTCCTTGCTCCCGGTATCACGATCGAGTTGGAGGGTGATGCCAACGATTACGTTGGTAAGGGTCTCTCCGGTGGTCGTCTCATTGTCTACCCTCCCAAACAGTCCACATTCAAGGCCGAAGAGAATATCATCATCGGAAACGTCTGTCTCTACGGTGCTACCTCCGGTGAGGCGTTCTTCCGGGGTATCGCTGCTGAGCGGTTCGCTGTTCGTAACTCTGGTGCAAAGGCTGTCGTCGAAGGCTGTGGTGACCATGGATGCGAGTACATGACTGGTGGTCGTGTTGTCGTTCTCGGCACTACCGGTCGGAACTTCGCAGCCGGTATGAGTGGAGGTATCGCCTACGTCCTCGACACGGCCCATACGTTCGCGAGCAAGGTCAACCAGGAGATGGTTGAGCTCGGCAAGGTCACGGATCCTCGTGAGATCGCTGAACTGCGTGGTATGATTGAAGACCACCGACACTTCACCGGTTCCGAGGTCGCAGATCGTATTCTCCATGACTTCCACCACCTTCTACCTCTTTTCGTTCGTGTCATGCCGTACGATTACAAGCGTGTCTTGGAGGAAGAGGCTATCAAGGCGAAGGAGGAGAAGATGAGGCAGAGCGTCATTGATCTCATCCCTTCACGTACCGCTAGCCAGATCGATCTCGCCTCTGGTGAGATCGAGGAAGTCCTTCGTGCCAAGGAGACTCCCCTTCCTACGACGCCTCTCGTCTCAACTCCGCCAACTCCTCGGTCGGCTTCGAGACCTCGTGCGGAGGCATCCATCGTCGACATGGAAGACTCACTGGTAGACGACGCGACGACCAAGCAACGCGTTCAGAAACTCGACAAGACTCGCGGATTCATGAAGTACAAGCGACTTACTGAGACCTACCGCCCCCCTCGCAAGCGTGTCAAGGACTGGAAGGAGATCTCGACTCGTCTCACCGAGTCCGAACTCAGCTATCAGTCCGCTCGTTGCATGGACTGCGGTGTTCCGTTCTGCCAATCCGACACTGGTTGCCCCATCTCCAATATCATTCCTAAGTGGAATGACCTCGTCTTCAAGGGTCAGTGGCAGGATGCCTTGAACCGGTTGTTGATGACGAACAACTTCCCCGAGTTCACGGGTCGCGTGTGCCCTGCTCCTTGTGAGGGTGCTTGCGTCTTGGGCATTAACGAGCAACCTGTAGGAATCAAGAGTATCGAGTGTGCGATCATTGACAAGGTTGGTGTCGTTTTGTGTATGTCGTCGACACGTCGGGCTGACGTGTTGCATAGGGCTTCGAGATGGGCTGGATGACACCCAAGGTACCTCAGTTCCGCACTGGCAAGAAGGTCGCGATCATCGGTTCAGGACCTGCTGGTCTTGCATGCGCAGACCAACTGAACAAGGCTGGTCACACCGTTACCGTCTACGACCGTAATGACCGTATCGGTGGTCTGCTGATGTATGGCATCCCGAAGTACGTGCATTGCGCTTGCTTGCCTTCCGTATAGTATTAACGCAACGTCCGCTACAGCATGAAGCTTGACAAGTCCATCGTTCAGCGTCGTGTTGACCTGATGGCTGCGGAGGGCATCGTGAGTCCAGCTTGTTACCAGTCACAGAGCCTCTGCTTATATCGTTCTAGACTTTCGTCACCAACGCCCACGTCGGCAAGAATGTGGACGCTCAACAACTCAAAGCAGAAAACGATGCTGTTGTCATTTGCACCGGTGCTACCTGGCCTCGTGATTTGAAGATCCCCGGTCGCGAAGCTGATGGTATTCACTTCGCCATGGAGTACCTTCAGGTATGTTTACATCACTCCTTCGACGCAGGTGGCAAGTCGCTTACATCTCCTTGCAGCTCAACACGAAGTCGTTGCTCGATTCCGAACTTCAGGATAACAGCTACATCAGCGCCAAGGGCAAGGATGTCATCGTCATTGGTGGTGGTGATACCGGTAACGATTGTATCGGTACCGCCATGCGTCACGGCGCCAAGTCAGTGACCAACTTCGAGCTTCTGCCAAAGCCTCCTGCTGGCCGTGGGCGAGACAACCCTTGGCCTCAATGGCCTCGTATCTTCAGGACCGATTACGGTCACACTGAAGTCGCTGCTCACTTCGGGAATGGTGAGCAATCTCGCTCTGGATTATTATAACGCCCCCCTTACTGACATGGCTCTAGATCCTCGAGAGTACTGCATCTCTACCAAGGAATTTGTCCTTGACGAAGAGGGTAAACTTAAGGGTCTTAACACAGGTACGTTTTCTAGATCATACCTCCTGAGATCGCGCTGCTGACGCGCCAACTCTGTACAGTACGCGTTGAATGGACCAAGGACAGCAGTGGGCGTTGGAAGATGGAGGAAGTTCCTGGTTCGGAGAAGTTCTTCCCCGCGCAACTCGTCTTCCTCGCTCTTGGCTTCCTAGGCCCCGAGTCGGACGTTATCAAGTCCCTCGGCGTTAGCCAGGACGCCAGGTCGAACATCCAGACCCCTCCCAAGGTAACGTGTTCTGCCATGATGCATGTATCCGTATACTAACACAGGACGTTAGAAATACTCTACTAATGTCGAGGGAGTCTTCGCGGCTGGTGACTGTCGTCGTGGACAGAGTTTGATTGTCTGGGGTATCAAGTAAGCGCACTCATTTCTCATTCTACTTCACAGTCGCTGACCAACTACATTACAGCGAGGGTCGTGGCGCAGCAGCGCAGGTTGATGCATGGCTTAGCGGAGGTGTCACCAGGTTGCCATCCCGCGGCGGTATTAAAGAACGGGTATGTTTCATATTCATTGCGCTTGCGTCCATCTACTCATGTATGTTCATTCCTGTCAGGTCTTCATCCCCCCTGCTAGTAACTTGTCGTCTCGGGAACCTATCCAAGTTGCCGCCTAATTGTCGAGGTTTCGAGGGCTTTTACCAGATCTATTTTTACGAACACATATGTTTGGGTCACGCACATCATGATGTATAATGGGATTGTATCTTTAGTTGTAATGTCAGGTTGGAATACTATGTGTAGACTACCAAGCTTGCCCGGTCGACTGCGGGTTGACATCTCTTCAAGCTGTTCGGTTCGTTCCGCAAGACGTGCGCGTGCGTCATGGTCTAGGTGCATGCGTAGCTATGCCCCCGATGAGGTGGCCAGCTGGCCTGAGATATATGTAGATGTCGCGATTCTACGCTGGCTGGTACCGGTGTGGCTGTAGTACTGTATAGCACTAGCGTTCCCTTTTCCGGGACCAAAAAGACCTATCCTTGTAGATCGTCCTGTCATATGTGCATCTTCTGCCGCGGAATTCCTCAGGTTCTCAGCAATGCTCCTCACCGACGTCAGGGAGGATCCACAGTCCAGGCTTCATTTCTAGTCAGAACGAATAGAAGCGGCTGGACGGGAGTTTTCTGAAAACTCGGAGGAACCTCACAGAGTCTGCTGAATCTGTGAGGCCTACAAACCATATGAAGGTTACTCGTTGACAAGCATGCGGCAGCAATAACCCCGGTTTGCTATCACAAACCTTCTCTATCAGATGAAAAGATGGGCACGTTGGCTCCCGTCTGGACATCTTGCATCCGATGCACACCGACGAAAACACACAGAAGTTGACAGAATAGAGAAAAACGGACTTCCGGCGTATTCCAAGACCATTCTATGACGTTCTACGAAACCCTATGTTCCGGGTTTGGCTTAGTACTGCCTAAACGAGGTTCAGTGTGGGCAAAGTTGACGTACAATTGACAGCATCTCCTTGCAGTCTGGGAGGTTGACAACTAATCCATCTCATTTTAGGACGGCGGAATCGGAGACCGAGTCACTTAGCATCAGACGTGGTGGTGAACTCGTCGCATTTACAAGCGCACTTTAGGGAAAACACGGGGCAAGAGATTTTGAGGGGACAAATCACCCAGCACCATCGTGCAGTGCGCAGCACACGGCCGCTGTTGGCAACATTGCTTAGCATGGGTAGAGGATCGATGTGGACGTGCATACCTTTGTGATGACCATTGTATTGCCGTACGGTTTCACCGGAAGCCATTTCCCACAATCGTGCCGTGTGGTCGGACGAAGCTGAGAGATGGAATTCGTACGTGAGCCAAAGCAAGCGCGTCTGAGTGCTAGCTCTCACCAGTAACCAAATACGCTGAGTCTGCGCTGAACGCACAGTCCCAGACCCACCGCTGATGCCCCTGCAGGACCTTGTCTAGCTTGAACTCGTAGTTGAGAGAGATTGACCAGATTTTGACCGTTGTATCCGCCGAGCATGTGGCTAAATATCTGTCAAACATATGGCGGTTTGTGCATGAGGATTCCATCAAACGTAAAAGGTTTGTAGAGGCACAAACTTCACGTCCGGGCTAAATAAAAGTCGAGTCAAATATTTGTTGTGGGCTTGAAACTTTGTGACAGCTTGAAATCGGGGAAGATCTGATCGTTCATCATTGATCTTCCACACATAGCAGCGGCCCTACTCATGTGTGTAAGTCGAGGAATACTTGCAAGTATTGTCGAACCAGTTACGTTACCTTGTTGTTGCCGGCGACGAGGCAAGAACCATCGGAGGCCAGGCTAATTGACCGCATTGGAATGTCACCGGCAGGCGTCTGTGTTTTTGTCAAGCTGTTCGTTATACATGCGTGAGATGAAAGCACGCACCAATTCATGTGTGCATATGTTCTCCGAGAGATCCCACTGCTTTATCCTTCCCGCTTGGTCGCACGATAAGAGCTCCCCTTGATTGGGATGCACCACCACGTCGTTGACTTTACGGAGTGAACGTCAGACGGAGGATTTCATGAGTAAATGTGCACAAACCTGGCGCCTCGTTGTCGTAATTTCGTTGGAGATGTGCACTCCTACAGCAATACGCGGTGAGAACTGTGCAAGGCCATGCCATTCATGTAGATTCACCGAAGATCCCATATCTTGATTGTACCATCTTCGCTTCCCGTGACCAGCCACTTTCCTTCGCTGTGGAAGCAGACCGCAGTAACATTGCCCGTATGGCCGTCCAATTGTAACTACGGGCTCTTTCCGCATGTGTGTCTGATGAAAGCCGAGGATACACGGAAACTTACCGGTGGTGCAGAGGGATTCGCAATTTCGTAAATGCATACCTTCTTGTGGATTCCTGCGGCTAATAGCCGTTTGCTGAACATGCTTAACTTACATATTTCGTGAAGGTGCGCTAAATGTGGGCTCACTCTGGTGATATCGCCAGACGATTGATTTGCTGTCCAGCAGAACATGTAAGTCTTATAAGAGAAACAGAAAATATGGAACCGCCTCACTCCTGTCTCCCCCGTGCGAGGTATGGTTCGGGAGCATATCCCACTCCAGGCTTCCCAGAAGCGGATCTCATGGTCGTAAGATCCAGTTACCAGGATGACCGACATGTCGTGTCGAGCAGGTGTAGACTTCGAGGCCGTGGCTTGCGAGGGCATTGCGTTGAGAATCCAAATGACAAGGGTGGAATCCAAGTCCAAGATGGCCTGCAGTTTCAACTGGCCGGTG
>JSYW01001389.1:0-14210 GCA_000787475.1 Lentinus polychrous | reverse complement strand
AGCGGTCTGACCTGACAAGTGGCCTCACGTTGGGATATTGGAACATAGCGCAGAGATACTACTTTTGCTTCTTTGTTCTCGTAACGGCGCATTTCCGGACGATCGCTGCGTGCTCCTACAGAACCAAGTTAGCATTCTCTCACTCAGATGCGTGCAAATAAGGTGCGAAGACATACCAAAGTAAAGATACCCCGTCCCATCTTCCTGCTCCTTCTGCAAGATCATCTCGTCATCTGAGTCCATCACAGGAGCCCTACGGCTTTCAACTGTGCCACGTGGGTTCACGGATGTCGACCTGCCCTTGACGTCAGGCTAAGAGCAATGAGGCCTTGAAGAACAATTGATAGATGAGAAATGAGGACGTTCCGCCAAATCCAAAGGGGATCGTCGCTGGTTGGGGTTGTCGCTGGTTGTCGCACGCGGCACAACTCTGGCCGTCCAGCAACTGACGACCGTCCAGTGTAGGACGGGACTGCCGGGCCGAGCCCGCCCAGGTTCTATTGTCTGAATATGGCAGGCGTAGTAATGGCCTTCCCAGATGCTGTCTGTCCGCCTCCAATAAACCAAAGAACCAACAACGAGCTTGGTAGTCGTCAATTGCAGAAGGTCAGCAGGCTGCGCCCTTTCCGCAGAGTGAGTTTGACTGCCACATGATTGTGAGATACGAACCCAACAGGTCGGACGCACACTGTACACCCCTCCTGCCAGTGCTCTCGGACGCCAATGTTGTGCACTCACAAACGAGGCAGTAGATGAATGACGAATTCGGATGTAGTTTCAACTCGACGAGGGCCGCAGTGGAAGTATCGCGCAATACGGTGCCGTGTATGTCAGTCCAGCGCTTGCCGAGGGTACCAAGCCGGATTCGGGTACAAGCACAACCAACGAGGTGATGTTGTACGTTTCATCTGGAGATTTGAACCATACCATAATCCCTCCGTATTTGCGAGAGGAAGACATGGCGCACCAAGAAATGAGGGGTCATCGTGCAGTGATTGACTCCAGTAAACCCCCATGTCGACAGTGGCACTAATGAAAGTGACAATGACATAAACTCCCGCGGAAACAACCGCAATGGTAGTTCCGGTTAGCGATAGCGGCGTGCTTGTAATGTGCAGAGGCTCAACCTGGCTTAACGCGTTTCATGCCCGCGAATGCATGTCAGATTCAGTGTGCACGTGAGTTGTGAAGCTAACAATCTTGGTACCGTTCACTCGTTAGGCACGATTCCAATTGTTGTAGGCAACCTAGGGGAGCTACCACCAGAGAGGACTGAGTGCACCTGAATACCGGTGGAAAATGGCACTTGAAATAGTACGCTCGCCCCATCGCGGTAAACGGAGTGTTTATTGTCGTTGGAACCAGCTAGCAGGACTTCCATAGTCATCTCCCTTCCCTGGGTGCAGGGTATACCGGAGACTCCTTCCATGCTCGTCGTTGACGTCTCATAGCCGACAAACGAGGCACACATGTCAGCCTGTATGTATTCGTATTCGAATCAAGATAGAGTGGGATTGGCTGACCTGTCGCGCACAACAACTGGGTTGTGCGACGCGTAATCCACGAAGATGTCGACGTTTCTATGTCAGACTATGGAATGAGTAGTCAACCTGAAATATATTGTCTGAATCTGGGACTCTGCCAGGTGGCATTTCAGCGAGTCGCTCCGAAGGGTACACTGGCATTAACAGTACCTCAGAATTGCCTCAGACCCTTTTATTCCATGTGTACTTGCGCACAGAGATGGTTGAAAATCAGTCAGGGAAGTGGCGAATACAATTACTATGCAAGAGACTCGGAACGTCGTCGACGTCTTCGTTCTCAAGCGCTAACAGACAAACCGAACTCTCTGTCCCGAAAAGGCATTTGCACACTTTACTTCGTCCGCTGATTATACGTACTTCTACTCTATTGTGCTGGAGGCTCTAACGCTGCATTGCTACATCTCAGGCGACGCCAATCATCCAAAGTGTGTATCCTCGGCTTCATGTCGCGTTCAAAGGTAGACCAAACCATATACCGGCTCGGAGGCTCAGGCATCATCGAGTCTATGACCGACACTTGAAAGACCTGTTGTAAACTCATGAATGTCGACACCATGTATCGCATCCTGAATCTCGACCGCATGCTATACGCAAAGGCTGCACTAGTGCTGTCCTCTTGTTCCATCGTTTGACCTCGGGTGACCACTGAACGCGGAGAAAGGACTCTCCACGTCATGCCTGTAACAATACTACTTCAGAACGCAGACGTCGGATTGGGGGACAAGCAATACCTAGAGGGTTGTTCCGAAAGAAATGGTTCTGGACAAGGGACCCTCGTAGATCATTGCATGAACCAGAGACAAGGCAACCGGGATCGGCGTGTCTACCATGAGGCTCGACACAGCGTCAGGTTACTCGTTTGGGCCACCCATCCTGCGTGATCTGGCACTGGGCTTTCCGTAGTCCAGAGGTCTCATGATTAGCGATGCTTCGCCTCGTTGTAGATTACTCCAGCTGTACATATATTCGCTTGCCCGGTGAGTGTCTCGACCCCAACGACATTCCACTACCTTTCTTCACGATATATACCACTTGCGCTGCACGATACCCTCCCCATGCCTGTGTCTACCACTGAAAAGAATTTCTATGCTATCCTGGAGCTCCCCCAGGACGCCTCCGAAGAGGCCGTCAGGGTGGCGTACAAAAAACTGGTGCGTAGCTTCGGTGGCACTCGTCCCCCTCATCTCCGAGTTTGTCCTGACCTCTATCCCCCTTTGACTCACAGGCCTTGAAATGGCATCCTGACCGCCATTTCGACGACAAGGAAGAGGCTCAGCAAAAGTTCATCGAAGTAAGCAATTTCGCAGATAGACCTTTAGACGAGTATCTTCTCACGACCATTTCATACAGATCAATGACGCCTATACTGCCATACTCGATTCCATACATAACCCTCCCAAACACAAACATCACGACAAACCCAAGACGAAGGGCTCCGATGTACCCGCTACGACGACGTGCAAGGCCTCCAGTACAGGCTCAACATCGTCCGATACCAGTAGCACTCATTCTGGCAAGAGCTCAGAGTCTAAGGAACGGCGAGATGATAGCAAAGAGTTAGTCCTTCTCTCTCGGATCGATATGAATTCAATATCCGATCTCTAACGTTATTGTTAAAGGCACCGGGAGGAAAGGCCGCAACGATCGTCTGAACGTTCTGGCGTGAAAACGTCCAATTCCTCTAACAAGCCATCCACGAGACCAAAGACTGCTCACTCAAGACCCTCTTTCCTCTCACATCTCAAATCCGATTCATCTTCATCTTCGGATGAGAGCGATGACGAGTATGTTCCGAGACGTCCCTTTTCATTTTAGATACTAGATATTAACCTATCAATCTCACTAGCGCCTCCTACCATGAGCGACACCGTTCATATCTCAAGAAACAACGCTCATCTAAGCCGCTCGGAGAGGATGATTACGAGTTTGTCGATCTGGGGCGCCCCCTTAGTCCGCTTCGAGCATCCAAGCAGACCACCACGAGCAACCCCCCAAAAGACTGGATCTTTCCGCTCGCACTATCACTAGAGGATCTCTGTTACGGTGCTTCCCATCGGTATCGCGTGACGCGCACCCTCCGTTCAGGGAAGACACAAAACGTCAAGATAGATATCAAAGTGTCTCCCGGCTGGCGCAAAGGCACCCGTATCAGAGTACAAGGGGTAGGAAATGAACGGAGGGACGGCACGTTCCAAGATATCGTATTCGTGGTGGAGGAGTTGCCTCATCCGCAGTTCACCCGTGTGGACGACGACCTGTACGTGAAGGTGCAGGTCCCATGGGTAGAGAACGCATCCAGGCCCTATTCATGGTCTTCTCATGACTCTGCGTTGGATCACGAACATGCCTCAGAGTCGAGGGAAGATCTTGCATTCGTGAAAGGCTTGGATGGAGAGGAGTTTGCTCTGCCTATACCGAGATCCTTGGTTGAGGCTGCTGACGGAAGTAGGATTATCGGCGCTGGTATGCCGATTCGCAACCGAGGCAAGGTTGATGGCCGGGGTGACCTCGTTATCAAGTGAGTGCTTGCTCAATGTCCACCAACCACTTGCTGAAGGAACTCCACTTCAGGTGGGAGTTCGTCTTCCCAGAGAACGAGAAGGTCCAGACATCCCGATGGCAGTCCTTGACGAAGGCTATGAAGTGGAAATAAGCACAAAGAGGTCGATTATCTATGACTTTCACGATCTGAATGACGAGGTTGAATCTACCTCTCTCGAGCTCTATCTCATCTTACCACCACTCTTTGACAGCTCATGACAACATCTATTCATGACTTTTTCTTCTTTTTACTTTGCTGGAAGCTTCGTCATTTCCTTTGCCTTTCCTTTGGTATTTTCGTGTAACATATCATGTAGTTCTATTTGCTCACCATTCTTCTTTCCTTGACTGACTAACGTTGAATCTGTCTTGCACGGCCCATTCTGCAGCTGCAGCTGATAGATGGTGCTATTGATGCGATCCCGAATCTCTTGTATCTGTGTTCAAACTGAATACATGAGTCTTGATCTATTCGTATTTGTCCGCAAACCTAAGAAATACAGAACGTACATATGGTTGTAGCACATACAACATGAAGAAGGCTAGCACTACACCAATAGACGCAATTATAAAAGAAAGATCTGCGAAGGAGCAGGCCTGGTCATTACAAGTCGTGAATGGTTCGTGAAAAGCAGAGGTAAAGCAACAGCATGCGTAAGGGAAGGGAGAACTGAAGGTATCGCAAGATGATCGTTAACAAGCAAAAGCGGTCCAGGAAAGGATGTAAGCAACGTTCAGAAGACAACAAGGATGATTAAGGGTAAGGGTCCGTAGGGTATCGCAAGTGACCAATACAAGAACAACGATCATCCGCTACAATAGGAAGTACAATGTCAACCCAGGAAAAAGGGCACATTCACGAATCGGTGGAGGAGCTACGACTCCGATCCGGATTGGCAACGAAGAGGGACGGTTTTGGTGCAACGCCATATACACTCCTATGTTTCGGTCTCGCAGGCGGAGGAGACTTTGGCGTAGATTCGAGCGATTGAGACATCCTCCTTTCATATGCTTGAACACGGTCGGCAACTTTCCCACCAGGTGAAGACAACCGACGAAGTGACGGTGTGGGCGGGGTAGATTGCCGACGTGAGGGTGTTGGTGGCGTGCGTGAAGGAGGTGAAGGAGACGTGCGTGCGCGTACGGTTGCAAAGTCGTCCGCGTGTATGGCCTCGGGGGATTGCACTAATAGCCCCGGATCGTCTGTATCGCTTGAACCCGTGATCACAGACGAAGGTTTGTTGGCTGCAGACGTCACGTCGGCCTCCTCAATACTGCTCATACTTGGCCCACTATCATGCGAGCTCATCGTCCCGCCCGAACCATGTTGTACAATCACCATCGTCCTCGCAATCCTATCCAACATCTCCGAATTGGCCGTCTTGGATGTCTGCAGCGAGGACGCAGAACGACCATGCGCATGACTCGAGTACAACTGTGCGTGTCCGCCACTTCTCCGTGCAACATCAGCACTGTCACCGCTGTTCTCACGGCTATCGGTACCCTTCCTTGTCGGTTCGGGTGTGTTGGCTTCTTCGATGGGGACGAGACGCGAGGGAGGAGGGTTCGGATCTCTGAAGTCTAGCGGTTGAGTATGTCTACTTGCGTCTGACGACCTTCTGTCCAAGAGCGGTGTCTTTGCGAACCGAGCCCACCAACTGTTCGAGCGACGCACGGGAGCAGACGGAGGGGTGTTGGCGTCTATGATAGAAGAAGGTCGGCGAGTAGGTGAACGTGGTATCTCATGTGAACTAGACGACGAAGACCCAGCAACTGTGCCGAACGGCGTGAGTGAGAGAGGGACGGATTGGGAAGAGGTATTATGCGAACTCGCGCCCTCTGTGACAGTTGAGAGGGTTGGGCGTTCAGAGACGGGGGTTAGACGCGTGAGGTCGACCGTCGCAGTTGCAGCGGGAAGTTTGGCGTGTAGATATGGCAGAGGAGGTGGATCCGACAAAGTCGGTATACCAGATTCAAGATCATCGTTGTCGCGGTACGGATATGGAGGCGCATCGTCGAACTTGAGGGACTCGACATCGTAATCTTCGAAAGGGTCGGTATACGTAGCATAGGAGTGGGAAGAGGCTTGTCGGCCGCCTCGAGGGCGAGAAGCGGGTTTAAGCAGACTCCAATCGTCCTCGAAGGGATCACTGGCGTCCTTCTCCCTCCTCCACGCACTAGCTTTCGATCCGGCACTTCCCTCCTTCCTCACACCAGCAGCGTAATCCAGCATAGCGCCGCCTACAGTCCGGAGAGAAACCAATGAACTATGCACTCGGTCCCCAAGGGTAGGTCTCCTCCACGACGACCGTCCGCTACTCGTGTCACGGTGTAACTCAGGGCCCCACCAATCAAACTCCCTTGTATCCTCATCGGCGAGCATGTCTCGACGAATTGGAGGTGCGGTGGTGTTCTGACCGGGAACAAAAACGCTCAGGCGGTGCTTGACATTCTTGATGAGCGGTGGGAGAGGTAGGCCCTTCTCGTTACTGTTTCGAGCCCCTGCTACGGGAATAGCGGCACCCAAGTGAGGACTACCGTCGTCATCTCCAGATGTACTAAGGAGGTGGAAGCTGTCCTGGGAACGTCGACGACGCAGGTACCATCCAGCCCCCACAGCTCCAACCATCAGAGCGATGACCCCGAAGATGGTCCCCAGTGTGATGGCGGTCGTATGCGAATTTTTCTCGGAAGCACCGTTGTTGCCGTTGGGTGAGCCATTGCTGCCATTGTTGCCGGGAGGAACGGAAGAAGTAGGGTCCGGCGGGGACCCAGTGCCAGTACCAGTACCTGACCCCGGTCCTGAAGTAGGTGAGGAACTGCCAGACGGTTGACCTGTCGGTTGAGTCTGAGAGGGAGAAGTGCCAGTGGGCGAAGAGCCGGGAAGGGTGGTTGGTATCGAGCCGGATGCGGGAGGGCTGAAAGTTGTGACGAACGATCCCGAGTTCACGTCGAATACGGAGAGACCGGTTGGTGCCGCGCCATTATTAGCGTACCCTGAAATAGAGCGAGTGAAAAATAGCACGACAAGTAGGTTTCTGGTTAAGCTCACCATAGCCAAAGAGGACCTCATCGCCAAAGGCAAGTGCAAAATGGTCCCTGCGGGGTCCCAGTTGGGATAGAGTGTCGACAGAAGTCCACACTGCGGGATCTTGAGAAGTGTCAAGAATCCATCCATCACTCATGGAAGCCTGAAGCTGCGCATCAGCGCCTCCGTGAATGAGGACCTTTCCATTACTAAGAGCTGTTGCGGCGAACCCACGCCTCGGTGAGGGCATATTTCCTGATGACACTGAGAGCGTAGCCCAAGTTGCGTCGGGCTTCGTAGTATCAATGACCCAGATTGTCGAGAACGCTATGAGGGACTTCTGTGAGGGAGAATACCCTCCCAGGACAAGTAACCATCCGTTGGAAAGAAGAACAGCTGCATGACCATATATGTCCGGAGGTCCATTCGACGCAGATAGTTGTGTGAACGAGGGACCACTGGGGTCAAAGACATAGTGCTCCGAGAAGGCTGAATCAGAGCCGTCGGCTTTAGAACCGCCCACAAGCCATACTTTACCGCCAGCAGAAGTCGCAGTGTGGTAGATGCGTCGCAGCGGCTCGTTGGCCCAAGACTTGGTCTCGAACTGCCAGACGGGATCCTGCCTATTGCTTACATCGAGCAAGGCAGCAGAGTCTGCTTGTACTGGCAACGTTATGGGGGAGTTTGGGCCTGGGTCGCCTCCGAACAAGAGGAGATCAGTGGAATTGAAGGGTGAGAGCGTATGCCAAGATACGGCGGGGCCTTGGGAGGCTGAACAATTCGAGCAACCACCGATGTATTGCCAAGGAGGGGATGAGGAATCGAATGACGATGTTAGAGAAAGCGAGAAGAGATCGTTAGTAACCGGTGCAGCACTGTAAGAATAGGAGTTGAATTGGTCGGTGCGACCGCCATGAATAAACAGGGTATCCTGTACAATGGCAGCTGCCTGCCCCCACCTATTGATACAATCGTTATAACCTCTAACAGTCCCTCAGAAGTTGTCTAGAACCTACCTCGGAGTCGATGGAGACTGTGCTGCAGCGAAGTTGTGCACCAAGAAGAGCACCAGGAAACCCGAACGGGAACAGTGCATGTTTGGTATGTGATCCTTTGATTATAGCGTGTATCAGAAAGAGTGCATGAAGTACTGAGGTCGTAAGAAGTATATCGTGAGGGTTTTCGTGAGGAATGGAAGTCAATCGAGGCTGGAGTAGTTGGAGCTCATAACCATGGCACTCTAACCGTACGCAGGCACGTTCTGGAGCAGTCAGTCCAGGCGCCCACTTTCACATGGTAAGTACGCATGATTTGGTTCGTTTTTTTAACCGAACCGAACCGAACTGCTTCACGTGATTCCTGTGGTTCAACGCGACGGACGCGGTGGCTTTCCTACTACCATCAGTATCTCTAGCTGCTCACATACTGCCCAAAGAAACGCTACTGACCTACGATGAATGGCGTATTGCCAAGTCATTCCTCCGAATGGACGACCTACTCAGCCTAATGCACACGAGCAAACCTATGCATGAGCTAGGGTTGCCAGTGCTACTAGGCTCGCCTCTCTGCCTGTGGCCATACAACCCTCGCCCCTTCTCCCAATTCACTAACACGGACCTGTCCCGATACGGCCCAATGCTACGAGACATCAGGCTGCCCTACATCGTATCGGCGAAGTCGACAGTCCGTAAGGCCATCGTTGATCTCGACCCCCAATCACGGAACACGCCAAAAACCTTCGTTCTCTTCGAGTCATGAAGAGTAACGTGGTGTGCGAAGCTTACTCGAAGTTTGCGTCAGGTCTTCGTTACCTCCCAAACCTGCGGCAGGCAGCTTTGGTTCGACGATCTCTCCCAAAGCATCTACAAGGAGTTAGCCACAGGCTCGTGGCCACTGACTCATCTGGTTCGGTCCTGCCGAATGGTTCGATCTTGCTGCTGTCATCATACTGTTTGCTGAAACCCTGGAACTCCTCGACGTCGACTTCATCGAGTTTTCCGACCTGAAGGACGTGGTTTCCCCCCGACTGCACACGTTAACCGTCGACCACCTTCAATTGTATGATTGGGTGGAAACACGTGACCTAGTTCGCGAATTTCCAAACCTTCGAGCATTCTCAGTCAAGTATGACTTCGAAGAAGTCTATACTGACGATTGTGCAGACCAGAGGGAGACAAACGCGTTGGACCACGGACAATCACATTGGAAATACCTTGACGAGCTCACTGCGCCATTCAGCGTCATCTACAGCCTCAACCTACACTACAACACTCGATGCTTGTATCCAAAGTCGCCTTGCGATGACCTGGAATTTGAGCCTATGGTAGTGGTCAACTGTCATCCAACGGCTCTCATTATAACGGTTGGGGACGAGCTTCTTCGACATCTGCCAGAGGTGTGGCCCAGAGCCCCACAGTTGAAGCATCTGTGGGACTCAGGGACCTCATGGTGAGTATCTCCGTCAGCTATTGTTATTCTGTGCTCAAAATCCCTCGTCCAGGATCGGTTCATTGACGTGCACAAATCCGCGCCGTGCACGCATCTTCGTCTCATATTCGAGTTTCCCAACGGTAGTGCATACCGCTGGGACAATATCTCCAAGCGCTGCGACATTGGAGTTCCAGATGCCCTGCTCTTGTTCAGAAGCTCACTGACAACATTCCTTCACTGGAAGTCATTGAGATCGAAGGGCACGAACATCGCTTCATGTTTTGGCTTGAGCGTTGGGCGGGCAAGGTGACGGAAACGCAGGAGGGAAGGAAAGTAGTAGAGGCCGACTTCAAGAGGTTGGACGAATATAAAGCTGGGTCACAGTCACAATGTGACGAATAGGGTTTTGTTGGCTGATCAATATGGTTGACAGTATCGTCCTTCCCTGTGAAAGCGGATGTCACGGTGGAGGTTATATTGTTACCGAGTAACCGTATAGTTCAGGAACTTCAATATTCACTATCCAAAATACGAGAGCCATCTTGTGGTCAAGACTGGTACTACCGTACTACTGCTGTTCGCATAGTCATATCAATATGCAGGACTTCACTAGCTTCACTGGCTTCACTGCAGGCTCCAGTAATTGAACTTGGTCCGAGTCGAGTTCAGCTGTTGGTCCCAGTCCCAGACTCCCAGTTGACCTATGATTGGTTCATCAGCTTACGTACGAGCCCCAGAGCCCAAGCGACTCGAACAGATCTTCGACTTCCTTGAGAGTCGGACTAGTTTCCTTTTCAAAGACCTCACAATCTCGAATCAGCAAAAGTGAGCCTCGTTCAACATACAGAAGGTTATGCTTTGGAGCCTGCTGAGCCTGCTATCATGATAGGAAACAAACAACGATTCCTGCCAGTGGGAAACCCATCGACCGTACATCCATGCTACGCGGGGGACCTCTACTGACCTACGATGAATGGCGTATCGTCATGTCGTTCCTTCCGAGAAATGACCTGCTTAGCTTGATGCATACATGCAAGTTTATGCATGAGCTGGGGCTGCCGGTACTGCTGGGCCTGCCTCTCGTCATCTCGCCGCTCTCCGCTCGCCCCTTCGCCGAATTCATCCACGCGAACCTATCTCGATATGCGCCAATGCTCCGAGACCTCCGGTTGCCCCCTATAATGCTTCTTCCAGAGATGAACGAGCTCGTCTCTATATTGAACCCACTTCCAATTATCAAGCACGCCTGCAACCTTCATTCTCTCCGCGTAAAGCAGATTGAGGATGTTTGTCTTGCTTGCCCGGACTTTCCTGAGGGCTTCTCACATCTCCCAAAACTACGGCAACTCTGGTTGGGTGCTTTATGCGACAGCGTATTCCGCAGTTTGATCAAAGGTTCATGGCCGCTAACTCATTTGTATCTGAGGTGGAGAAGCGAACCCGGGTCCTATGACATCGCTACTTTGGTCGGACAGTTCGCCGCTACCCTGGAAGTCCTCGACGTCGACTATGTCAACTTATCCGCCGCCAAGGATGTCGTCCTCCCCCGAGTGCGAACATTAACCCTCATGTGGGTTGATGATCGAGTCCAAACTCGTGATCTAGCTCGCGCATTCCCAAATCTTCGAGCGTTCAACGTTGTGAACGATCTCGACGATGGTAACCCCGAGGATTGTATGGCGCAGAGGTCATCGAATGCGCTGGATCCCGGACAATCATACCATTGGGGAAATCTGGATGAACTCACTATCCCATTCGACGTCTTATACAGCCTCAATATACATTGTGTCACTATGTGTTTATTCCCGACACCACATTTTTACCTCGGTCTGTTCGATCCCATGGCACTATCCAACTGTCATCCGACGGCTGTCACTGTGGTGCACTTAGATTCCGAGTTCCCTCATATCCTGCCAGAAATCTGGCCAAGAGTACCACAACTCACACACCTGAGTTACAAGATATCTATCGGTCTCGATTATGAATGGGTGCCGAGAGAAAGGCTGCAGGTATTCATGGTACGTATTCTACATTGGCGATCCTCCCGTCATTTCATACGCCTGACATATCATACTTGCGTTTAGAACCAATTCATTACTATGCACAGATCCGCGCCGTGTACTTATCTTCGCCTGATCTTCAACTTCGCTCCTGATGGTACATACAAGTGGGAAACCGTCTTCGAATACTGTGACATTGGCGTCGCGGATGCTGCCGGCTTCGCACAGAAGCTATCCGACTGTATTCCTTCGCTTCGTACGATCGAACTTCAAGGGCGCCGATTTTACGCCAAGGACAATTGGATGGGCACGGTTATCGAGACAAAGGAGGGAAGGAAAGTGGAGGAGACGGATTGGAAACCGACGGATATATTTGATAACCAATCGCGCTACAAAGAATGGGGTATTGAATGGGTAAGTTGCTTGCTCTTCTAGCGTCCTCGTTGACTTATTGATATGGTCGACAGTATGGCCTTTCCAATAAGTGATGAGAGCGGATAGTACTGTCACGAGGAAAGCACAGTATGCTGCTGAACTGTTGACGTTGCATCATGGTCTCTGTGGTACGTGACATGGCCTTTCACTTTCAGCCCTTTCTTACTATCGTTTCCTTGCTTGTACCAATGCTTTGCGTCTGTTGGTAAGTACCTTCCTCTTGTCTTTCCGCCTCGAGCACTTCCTTAGCTCGAACTCTGATATTTACATATAAATCGTATTTTCTCCGCACCTGGCTAAAGTAGCCTGTACCTTGATTCTTTCCTCTTGTCAAATCAACGCCACACCATCTGGTTCAGTATTAAATGTGAGCTGACTCCAATAATGTCTGGCTTGTTATTCATAGAGACCTATCTGAGGCTATCTCAAACGCGTAGCTTGTCACATGTGCGCGTCGATTGCCTCGTCAGCTGACACGGTCTGTCTCACGAGGAAGCCCAGACGCGTAAGGCCAGCCGAGGCGTACTTCTACTACTTATAGTACGCTCGAGACCTTGCACTTCGCGTTCGTACTGATCAGTACACACAATATCCACTGTGAGTGCTCTTCCATGTATAAGTATACGCGATCATGCTGCAGCTCATTATGTCATGTGCAGAAACGAAAGACGACCAGGGAACCCTCAGCGGCGCTCGTTCATCAACCATGCCACATGAGGGACCTCCGTTGACCCACGACGAATGGCGTATCATCATGACCTTCCTCCCAAGGAATGAGCTACTCAAATTAATGCACACTAGCAAGGTGATGCATGAGCTAGGGCTCCCGATACTCCTGGGCCTGCCTCTCGTCATTTCGTTGCGCACAGCTCGCCCCTTCGCCGGATTCATCAACGCGAACATATCTCGGTATGCGCCAATGCTCCGAGACATCCGGTTTCCCAAGCTGCCCTACAGATACTCGTCCGAATTCGGGGATGGGACACATTTGATCTCTAACCTCGATATACTCCTGATCATGGAGCATGCTTTCAACCTTCGCTCTCTCTGCGTAATGCCGATCCATGACATTTGTGATGCTTGCCCGGGGTTTCTCTCTAGCCTCTCATGTCTTACAAGTCTGCGACAGATTTGGTTCGGTGACCTATGCGAGAGCAGTTATAGCACGTTGGCCAAAGGTTCATGGCCACTAACCCACTTGTATTTGAGGTGGAAAAGCAACTCCCTGTCCTACGACATCACCACTCTCGTCAGGCAGTTTGCCGATACCCTGGAAGTGCTCCATGTCAAATATGCTGACTTCTCTGCCGCAAAGGATGTCGTCTGCCCCCGAGTGCGAACATTAACCCTCGTGTGGGTTAGTGACCTGGTTCAAACATGTGACCTAGTTCGCGCATTCCCCAACCTTCGAGCGTTCACCGTTGCCAGTCTACTTTTCCTCGCAGTCAAGAATCATTCTGACCACAGGTCATTGAATGCGCTGGACTCCGGGAAATACCACTGGGAAAATCTGGCTTAAGTCGTCATGCCATTCAACATCCTGTACCGCCTCAATTTACGCTGCAGTACCAGGCTATTATCCCCAATATCACCTTTGCAGCCCGAATCGTTCGATCCAATAGCGCTACACAACTGTCATCCGACGGCTGTCATCTTCATGAACCTAGCTCCTGAGATTCTTCGACTTCTGCCAGACATCTGGCCAAGAGCACCACAACTCACGCACCTGCGCTACAGGATATCCGTTGGGGTTCATTTCGAGCTGCTGCCGAATATCATGGTACGTATTCTACGCTTGCAACAGTCCCGTTATGTGCTTCACCTATCATGCTTGCATCAAGGAACGATTTATTGATGCGCACCGATCTGCGCCGTGCACCAATCTCTGCTTGATCTTCGACTGCTTTGGGACTGTCAAATACAAGTGGGAGAATCTCTTCAGATACTGTGACATCGGGGTTACGGATGCTGCCGAATTTGCACAGAAGCTATCCGACCGCATTCCTTCACTTCGTACGATCGAACTTCGAGGATGCCGAGACAGCCTTGTTGAGTCGGATGATCATTGGATGGGCATGGTTATTGACACACCACAGGAGGGAAGGCAAGTGGTGGAGACAGAATGGCAACCCATAGAGATTTTGGATGTTGAGAGGGCCTACACCAAAGAATGGGGAATTGAATGGGTAAATCTCTCCACTGCTTGTGCTTGTTCACTGACTAACCCTGGTC
>JSYW01001387.1:0-15453 GCA_000787475.1 Lentinus polychrous | reverse complement strand
AATCTGCAGTTTGAGGACTGACAGTAAACGATAGCAAGCAAAAGCAGTTCGGAGGTAGCTTGAGCAACAATCTCAAGCACATCAGAGATCGCGAAGGCTGAGGAGTGAGTTTTGATGACGTCGGGAACATGATGTTGAACAGAGAGGGAGATAAGATCCAAGACGAGAGTGCAAGCAAAAAGAAGGATATGCAGAGTAGGAACAGATATGTGATGATTGCGGGTATAGACCTATCGCTGCCTTGTCAGATACTCGCTCCAAGCATTCAGTGGATACCTACGAGATCCAGAAGTATCAGAGGGAAAGATGATGTCAGAGCTAGTCCGAGGATAGAGGGGTATGTGTTCGTGTGATTAAGATATGCAACAAAGCTAGACTGTGGAATGATGAGTACAGTCTTCAATGCATCACGACGACAGCATCATTGTTCACCTGCACCGCTAGTATTCCACAGAACTGCCGCGGTCCTTCAGCTAAGTAACGCGTTCTATTCAATGTGCGCTATACGTACCTGTAATAGTATAGCCTGCCAATGTTTGGCTTCCAGGTCACGACGGAGAAAGACACAAGAATATAGAGCAGTGATTACAGAGGCAAGAGATAGCCCGAGGTAGAGTGTAAATGGATCCAAGGTAGTACGAATGGAAATCGACTACCGGGTGGATGAGTAACAACTTCAAGGAAAGAAAGTAGGTTCTCACTATATAACGTGAACACGAGGTGAGTGCCCCCGCAAGAATGATGATGGCAATGAAAATTGAGCTTGACAGCGCAGGAGAAGATGGAGGCGGGCTATGTCTCGTAGTTCCATTGCCATTCGGATAGGGATGTGGATCATCGTCCGAGCCGCTACTCAAGGGGTTGAGCGGTTGGCCCTCTTCTATATTACCATTGTGATTGGATTTACGCCACGATGCATTGCTGAGTCGACCGAAGCAGAGGAAGAAAGCGATCGCGGCAAGCAGTTTGCATACATCCACGAGAACCGCATCGAGGGCGAGACGAGACGGGTCAATTGCGCTGTCATCGTCGATAGCTTGAAGTCCCTCACGGACCACCGTGAGTATGGTGTATGCCAGCTACAGGCATACCTTCAGTCCAAACTAGAGTCACTGTACGGATGGAGCACACACCAGCAATAGTGGCTTCAGGGACTCATAATAATATCTACTGAGTTGAGTAGCGGCAGAGGGTAGGTTTAACGACAATCTCATAACCTTGTGAGACCAATGGGATGAAGTCTACCCAGGAGAATACCCTCTGTTCGATCACAGGGCGTTCTGGCAGGGCGGGATAGAAATCAGAACTGAGAACAAGAGGCGTACGGCATGCGTTCGCCTTCCGACATCTTTGTTTGAGCGTTCCGGAGAGAAAGGGGCGCCGCCAAGCATGCATACGCCAGGCCTTGTCCGGATTGGGACAGTACAAGTTCAGGCTGTTCAGTTACTCGCCACCACAAGCTCCAGCAGATCTCACTGAATACGATACAACGATGTTCACACAAGTAGTATTGAAACTTCTATCACTGGCAATACATACAAGTCATCCAGATAACATATAATACACGACCGGAATTATTTGGATATGCCCCGGAAGTACTTTATGCTGTAGTATCATTGGTGCCGTTGACACCATTGGCAGCTTTTGGTTCCGCGTTCAGGCCTCTTGATTTCCTGTAGATCAATTGTCTGCGACCACGCACACCCTCTCTGAGGCGTTCAAGGACGGGGACAGTCTGTTCCCAGGACAAGCAGGCATCTAGGCGAAGTGTCGATCAGTATGATTCAACCTCACTTCGTCTTCCGCATGTGTGAACGCACCAGTGACTGATTGACCGTAAATCAGGCCAGCAGGTCCAGACGAGGGAATGTCCTGTCGTCCTTCCACAAGGTTGGATTCGATCATGACACCCATGATCATTTCAGAAGTATCTCCTGATTCGAGCTGACGCGCGATATCGTCGGCGACCTCGATCTGCTTGCGGTGTTGCTTGGAGCTGTTTCCGTGGCTGCAATCAACCTGGAAATAGGGCAGGCTTCAATCACGCGATCCGTCAGGGAATGGAGAGCATGCATACCATGATCTTTGCAGGGAAGCCCGCCTTCTTGAGTTTCTCACCACAATCGCGAACGTACTCGGCGGCGTAGTTGGGACCAGTGGAGCCTCCACGAAGAATGACATGGACGTCGGGGTTTCCCTAGGAAGCAACTTAGCATATGCAAATCCGGGACAACGAAGGAGGAATACCTCTGTCTCGACAATACTACTCAAGCCGTGCTTACCGACAGATAGGAAAACGTGGGGACGACTGGCGGCCCTGCACGCATCGATGGCAATGCCGACGGTTCCGTCCGTCGAGTTCTTGAAACCAGTAGGCATGGAAAGGGCGGAGGTCAATTCTCTGTGAACCTGGGATTCGGTTGTGCGCGCTCCGATTGCTCCCCACGATACGAGATCGGCAGTGTACTGAGGAGAAATGGTATCAAGGAACTCGCAACCGGCGGGGAGTCCCAATTTTGCGATATCTAGAAGCAGCGTTCTGGCGAGTCTAAGGCCCTTGTTGATTTGGAAGCTTCCGTTCATGTCAGGATCATTGATGAGACCTTTCCACCCAACAGTGGTACGAGGCTTCTCGAAATAGACTCGCATAATGATGTGCAAGTCCTCTTTCGCAGTTTCTGCGTAGTCCCGCAGCTTGCGGGCGTATTCCATCGCCGACTCGACATTGTGGACGGAGCAGGGTCTATATAGGCGAGCAAACGGTGAATCTTACATACTCCTTGCATAGTGTAGGTAATTACTTACCCAACCACAACCAACAGACGATCGTCATTAGACCTGAGAATGTTCTCAGCAGCCTTTCGGCCTTCGAGCACAGTCTGCGCAGCTTGGAGGGTGCTAAAGCAGAAGTTAGCGTACATCTTGGTTGATCGGACTCATCGACTCACAGAGGCAGATCCTCTTGAAGAATCTGAGGAGGGATAAGAGGCCTTGTCGCCTTCACACGGCGATCCTCAAGCCTGCTGAGTGCCTCACGGAAGGGAAGAGCCATATCGACGTTGGACACTGATGAGAATAGGATGAGTTTAGCGGTGTACTCCGACTGAAGAAGCGAAGGACTGGCCCAATCCTTGTGGGATTATATACGCACTTTTGAATAGAATACAAAGCACTGGTCCGATTTAGGCCGGATTGGTTACACAGGAATAGGCCGGAGAAGATGGCTGGTCGAAAACAAAATGAAGGAGGTCGATGTACAGGGTCGGGGGAAATAAATATGACAGGCCGAGTCAAAGCTGACTCGCTGAGGCAAGTCAGAGGATAAATTGTATTTGGCGCCCATTACCTTGATCATGGGCGCCAAGCCTCTTCACGCGTTCGTGGCCTTGGTAGTGCACATCCTCCTCTGACAACTTGCACGTTCGTCCTCCTTGTTCATCCTCTCTGTCTTCTACGCCATGGATTTCTCTACTATGAATGCGGCCGAGCAGGCCCAAATGTCAAAAATAATCGAGAAGCGTCAAGTATGTTTCGCGATACGTGTTCCAATGCACTCGCTCACAATTTGCCAGATGCAAGACTTCATGAAGATGTACTCGAACTTGGTCGAGCGGTGCTTCAATTCATGTTGCAACGACTTCACCAGTAAGGCACTGTCATCTAAGGAGGTCTGTCCTTGCGATCTATGGCTTACGGCTGTTATCCTGACGGACCGTTCTTATTCCCAGGAGCAATGTGTGCTAAACTGCACAGACAAGTTCCTCAAGCATTCGGAGCGAGTAGGAGCCCGATTTGCAGAACAAAATGCCGGTGCGTTGTCCGTGTTTCAAAAGATAGCTTCGCACTAATCGTGACGCAGAGGCTATGGGTGCCGCCAGCAAATAGTCGCCCATGTGTTTATTCGTTATCCCTATATCGCTGCTTGTCGCTGCTATCATACCTACTATCCCATAATGCATTTCCCCTACAACACACAGGAGACAACCGTCGTATCTTCCCCCTTCCCCCCTCAAATCTCTGACTATTGGTATAACGCAAGAAGGGTATATTGATACTAATCGTACAAAACAGCAACGTATGTCGCCAACTTGTGAGATGAAGCAAGAAAGACTCCTTGGAGTATCCAACAACTCGATCGCGAAGCTCATGCAGTGGCAGCAACGGCAGGGGCACTCTCGGTGGGTGCCGCGGCGTTGTTCGTCTCGGCGGCAGGTGTACCTTCCTGTGCATCCTTTATTTCAGACTCCAGCTTCTCCAACCACTTGTTCACGAATTTGGTATGCGCGCCATAATTCACGGTGGCATCCAGGGCGTCCCTGTCATTGTTCGATGTGGCTTGTCTCCCTGATACACGAGGCGGTGAGTACATACCTGACAATGCCTTTGCTGTCGATGATGAAGGTAACTCGAGCGTCCGTCAAGCCGAGTAACCCTTTGCCTACATGATACGCTTTGCGAGCTTCGCCCTTAGCATCGCTCAGAACAGGGTACTGAGTATACACCGAGAAATGCAACGTCAACATCCCGGCGTAAATCACATGCATCTAATACGCACCGTCAGACCATTCTTTTCCTTGAATTCCTTCTGCTTCTCTACAGGATCACCGCTAACTCCTACAACCTGGATATTGCGACCACCGAAACTTCCTTTTTCTACAACGTCATTTAATCTAGTGCGACCGTATACTGTTGCAACAAACTCAGAGACGTACCGGCGATTGCATCACGGAATTGACATGCTTCTTTCGTGCAGCCGTATGTTCCTGCAAGATATTGTGAGTTCTGTATTTGAGTCAACCAAACTCCAATGCAAGTACGAACCAGCCTTAGGGTAAAAGAACAAAGCGATTGGTGTACCGTTCTGGCCAGGGGTAAGATTGTATGTCTGCCCGTCCGTGTCGGGGAGAGACAAAGGGGGTGCAGGTTGGCCAATGAGGGGATGTGGCATTATGGGTCGTGTAAGATGCAGATACTGGTTGAGTTGTGAGAGTGGCTGAGACCAACGACCGGTATTTGTAGGAAGCCTGATGCGTGAGAGTAAATCGAAGACTCAACGAGGGAAAGGCTAGAGCCTGACTGGATTGCTGATCGCTGCGTCACTCGTGCACGCACAGAAAGCTATGGAAACGCGGGAGAAATGCGGATACGATCCGAACCCACTGACTGGTTCTCAATGAACCGCAAATGAACCTACAGTTGTCCCAATACGTACTTACTACTGTGAGGGTATATAGGGGAACTTCTTAGCATGTCAGAAATACATGGAGATTAAGCACAAAGATAGTAAAGTGAGATCCTTGAATGAGGTGTTCGTCCTCAGAGACTAGCGAGCTTTGAGCTGTAGCTATTTGGTGCAGTCACGAGGAGTGCGTGAGTTGAGAGGGACGAAGAGAAGAACAGAATCCGGTCCAATCATCCGTCCCGCACCTAGGCCTGGTAACCAACATCCTTGAATCCAGCATCTACTATTGTTCTACCGGAGACTGCTTGTCCGCGTTCTGTCAAAATGCAGGTAGAGCGGCGTCCCCGAAGTATGATGCTGAGAGATAGAAGCACCGGTACACGGCTGTTTCAGGCTTTGCCAATGCGATGAGAGTCAATTTGGGAGCTTTGGGGACTTGGGAAGAATCGCGATGCAATATGGAATGGCAGACGATGGCATCAAGATAGTAAATAGATTAAAAACGTAGGATATGACATAGTGCTGCAGAAAGACCTATGAAGGAAGAGAGATTTGGAGGCCTTGCATGGACATTGGAATCCCAACCTCAGGCTCTCGATTGACGGAAATGACGAGCACAGCGATAGAGTATCCAAATGGAAGCTATCGTCAGCCCTTATTAGATGCGAGTGGCCTTTACGAGGCACCCAAGCGTGCCGGGTATCTTTGCGTATTTCGGTTTAGCTGCGCGCGTTCAGTAAGGGAGGCGAAATTGAGATGCCAGAGCGCTTGAACGCACCCCGGCGGTCATCCTAAAGCCATTGCCATATTTGGGGTATACTCACCATTTTTGTCGACAGCAATGCCCGACTTGGGCGAGCAGACGTACAAAGTCTCAACGAGCAGACACAACTGACAAGACTCCGTTCTCGTGGATGCATCCAAGGTTAAAGCGCGACTTCCTCAATCTAAGGCGAGTGGTTAGTGCCCCACGGTATATGGCTGTGGGCTGATGATTTTGCAACAATTGAACAACATTTGTTAATGTCTCAATACTATAGTAGAACCCATCGGGTACAGGCTCGGGCATGTTGACTCTAGCGACCCGCTCTCCAATGGGGTAGACGCTTCATCGAACTGCTGGGGCTCACTAAAACCATATTTGATCCCCACAACTACCTGCGCTGTATCATTGCTCATTACTCGGTGACTCGGGGTCTGTGTGAGACGAATCCGCTCGCATCCTCGGATCACCCTGGATCTGTTTGGGCAACCATTGCATTAGCAGACGTCGGCTACCTTTGAACACAGGACCCTTTTGCAGAACACTCCCTGGCCAATTTCATTTATTTCTGTCGGCGTTGTCGGTTCCTTAGTCTGCAATCTCTCATCCAAGTCATGGCCGAAGGTCTCATCCCGGTGGCCCGAGGGTGCGTACGAATCTCTTTGATTGCTCGATTCTGTATTACGTGATATGACCCAAGCTCTTGTATGTTTGCTAATATGATGTTGGATACAATCCATAGCGGTCCAAACCAAAAGGATAAATACCGCGTATCCAAAGCTCATGCAGTAACCACGAAGTCTTCTCCCAATTCCCCGGCGACCACGGCATCGATTTTGTGTCACAATGTCCGACAGCAAGCTATTCCAGCCCGTACGTGTTGGCGACCTACAGCTCTCGCATCGGGTGGTCATGGCCCCCCTTACTCGCTTTCGCGCGGACTTCAACCATGTCATCAGTAATCTCGCTGTGGAAATGTACGGCCAGCGCGCAGGCACCCCTGGAACTTTGATTATTTCAGAGGGTATATTCATCAGTGCCAGAGCTGGAGGATTCGACAATATATCGTCCCTGGAGACGGTGGATCAAATATCTGCTTGGAAGAAGGTCGAGTTGCCTCATTGTCAGGATATCGCCTTCTCAAGGTCTCATATCTTGCAACAGGTCACAGATTCCGTGCACAAACGGGGTTCCCTTATTTTTGCCCAACTATGGGCACTCGGCCGTGCTGCGAAGGAATCGGTTTTGGCCCGAGATGGCTTCCCTCATGTCTCAGCCTCCGACATCCCTCTTAAGGAACGTGGCGTCCCTCGCTCGCTGAGCGTTGACGGTGTGTAATATCATTGGTATCATGACCATTGTCTCTGACAAATCACTCCAGAGATCAAGGATTTTGTCCGCATGTATGCCCAAGCTGCGTCTAACGCCATTGATGCAGGATTTGATGGCATTGAGCTGCACGGCGCCGGGGGATACCTCATCGACCAATTCTTGCAGGATGTGAGCAACAAGAGGACAGATGAGTATGGCGGCTCTATTGAAAATAGAGCGCGATTCCCTCTTGAAGTCATCGATGCCGTCGTCAAAGCGATAAGTGCCAAGAGGGTTTCAGTTAGGTTGAGTCCGTGGAATGACTTCCAAGGTTTTCAAGCTCTCTCATGCTGCTTCTTGACACCTACTGACGTTATTGGTAGTAGAAATGAGAATGGCCGATCCCGTTCCAACATTCAAGTACATTGTTAGTAGGATCGCAGAGTTATATCCCGACCTCGCCTTACTCCATATCATCGAACCGCGAACGAACGCAGGGAGTGACAGGGTGACCCTCCCAGGCGAGGTATTTATGGACTTGCTTTCCATAAATTTCGCGCAATAGCTGATCAATATTGTCTAGTCTAATGAGTTCCTCCAAGAGATCTGGTCTCCGCGACCCTACCTCGCTACAGGCGGCTACACTCGCGAGACTGCGATCGAGCTTGCGGACCGGACAGGCTCTCTCGTAGGTTTCGGTCGGTATTTCATATCCAATGTGCGTACCTTTCAGATTGCCCGATAGCGATGAGCTGATATTGCCACTGTCCAGCCCGATCTTCCTCGTCGGCTCAAGGAAAATATCCCGTTGAACCCATACGACCGAAGTACATTTTATACGACCATGAGTCCGGCAGGATACCTTGATTACCCGTTTGCGCACGAAGGTGCGGGGCGAGACTAGAGGAGCGGAATATGAATGAAGCACGATCGCTGCCGCTTTTGCGGTTCACTCCAGGTTATGACCTGAATCATGACGGAATATTCGTTGTGTGCACCTTCGTTGCACGTTGTGCGGGGGAAGTCAGATCTACTTACCTTAGTCCTACTCCGAAGTTTGTAAAGTCGTCAATACGACAACCCGATTCTGATTACATTTAGATATGCAAGCGCAATACAACCAAAGAGAGAGCACGAATTAGCAGACAGAACAAAGCGCGACTACACTAGATAAATAAGAAGCCATGAGAGTCAGACCTCCGAATATGATAAATGATCCCCACATTAGATAGGTCGTATAATTCATCTCTAAATGCCCTAAATCACCATCCAGAAGCTCTCTGACGCCTTGGATCAACAAGACGTTTCGACTACATGCAACCTGGCACTAGTGCATGGGGTATATATTGTTTTATGGTTGTATCTGTATGAGCTATGTTTTAGTTGGGCGAGACGAGAAGGGATCGTGTACGGTCAAACATACCTTCATGAGTGATTTAGAAGAATACAGGTGCAGCAGAGATTGCACCATCCCTGATGCGATCTCCGGCACGAGCAGTTTTACTCATCGACTGTCGTCGCGAGCGTGGTGCAGAGGGTCCTGCGATACATGGAGAATTCGACGAAGCAGCTTCAGCATGTCTGAGTGCATCCGAGCCTCTTTGCCTCTGTTTGGATGCTTCGGATCCGGAGGCATGATGGTAGAGGCCGACGGCGGACATCAACGCCAGATAAGAAGAACTTGAGGAGGTCGAACTCATGAGAGCGATAATATTAGAATTAGATGGAATGGAAGAACAGAAAGGGTATGAAGATGCGCGATGACGGCGAGGAACCGTCTGGGGCTGTTTGGCTGTCCGAGAGCGATTCCGACAGGCCTCTATATAGCATTCCGGACAATTACAAACCTCCGATTTCGAGCGTCCGCCGCAGCGCCATGGACTTCTTAACACCATCGTGCTCGTTGTTCTAACGCCTGAAATAGTATGCTAAGGGACAGAATCAGCGGCAATCTTCATCTCAGTCTCACGAGAAGCAGACTCGTTAGCTGGGGACATGCAGATCACCCATGATGTGGAAGGTTGCATCCATAGATGGGATAGACCACTATCAATGCGGAGGCAGTTGAGTCACGGTCGAGCGACAGCGTCAGGGTGACGCGGGCCCGCTGTTCCATCTCCCAGGGTCTAAGGCAAGGACACATCTCACGGTTCGGGATGAGTTCTATCTCATATAGTTTAGAGGACAAGTGAGCGTACAGAGAGGTGGACGATTCCAAGCACTATTTTCCAAGATAAATTAAGCGATGTTGAAGCTCGCAGGAAGAGTTTGAGAGAATGAATGTACTCTACATACATACTCACCCCCGATCGATCTCAAGCACATCACAGACGCGCGCTAAATAATGCCCACGTGGAACAGAATGCCGCCGGGTGAACGCGAACTTCATTCAGGTTGCTGCCTGAGTCTGGCAGTGCCTGCTGCTCACCACCTGGTACTTACTTACCACCGAAACGCCTTCGCTGCAAGAGCGCGAGTTTCATGATTTGATACGTGTTTTCTCATCTTTATGGAGCCGACACGCTGGCCGAGTCAAGCCTGATGAGCGGTTGTTCAACAGAGTGCCCGCGATTCAGCAGCCTTAGGGTACGTCGTCCTCCCTACGGCATCAATTGCACCTTATCTCATGTTACTTGCAAACACATTTGACACTTCTCTTTTACACTGTGCAGTATAATGAACGGATCATTCCTTCTTCCCCTTCATAGGGCCTATAAGCGGTCGGGGCATGGTCGGGGCTCTTTCATATCACTTCAAAGCACGCCCTTTGGGGCGAACATATCGCAAGCTTTGTCATGATTGCATCTGCTCAACATCTCGATGACGATCCTCCTTTTTGATATGTATCTCAATTGTCCAAGGTACGCAACACATCCGCCTTGTTATATTCTTCATACGGCCCCACAGCTACCCTTCCCAGCGCGGATAGATGCGGAGATAACTTAGACGTTCCTCGTCTCATTGAAACGCAAAGTTCTCTTGCTGATCGTTCCTGTATATGCTTTCTGTCCTGTGTTGGGAATCGCAACGGCTGCGGGGGTAAGTTGTAACAAGCCTGGCAGCGGTCAGGCCCCAGGAACTTGAGCTCGGTGGCTGTTCTCAATTTATCCAGATTCCATGCTGAACACTGTCACAGACAATGATCGATCTACAGCTGTGTTGTACTCTTCGCGTCTTGGCGCGTACACAAGTGTACGTCCGCCGCAGCGGTGGTAAATCGGGGGCAAATATTGCATTCGCTGCAGCATTTTGCGAGTTTCTCTCGTATAACATTCCTTGTATACTGATGCTACCCCAGTCAAGAACTACACACTCTCTGAGAAAGTCCGCGTCGGCACCAAGCTTCTACTGTTCTAGCAGAAGTCATATCGATAGGCGGGTCGCAAAAAACCTATACAGCCGGTGAAGCTCATATGAAGACTGTCAGGAAATACCATGATGAAGCCGAGATGAGGGAGCGAATCAGAGAGCATGATTACACCAAAGGAAACCCCTCAGCATCCAGTGGCCCTCCTGCACCGCATACTCGACTCTCATTTGATGTTGTGCAGGTTTCTTCCGACTCGCCTATCGTTGCGAGTTCTTCTAAGCTCATTATGCATACATCCCGTGTTGTAGGGACCATCTGAGACCATTGAATTGCCGGTATACAATATTGCCAGCCGTACTAGGCCGTAATACATGGGCAGCCTGATAGCCTGACATATCATACAGTGACAATCTGGATCAAAAGGAACATATCGCCGTGTTCAGCTCTAATCCAGTGGGCATGTTGAGCCGTACGCGTCCTGACGCGTTCTCAATATGGCGATACGGAGTAGTCACGTACGTGATGACGCCATTTGTTGTGCATGATAAAGATCCAATGTCATAAATAGCTCATGAGCAAGTCTCGAAAGCATTCGTCTCACGCATCTTGGCTCTTGCGAGCATATCAACTTGATCATACGAGGAAGAGCAGTGAGTCTGTAGTACTTGGTCAGACATGAGTACTATGCGCGCCGTACTCGTCAAGGATGGGAAGGGCCCCGTAGCGAATTTGTACATCGCGGAAACCGAGAAGCCCACACCTAAGGACGATGAAGTCCTTGTGAAAGTAGGTCTATCCAGCCCTTGAACTTTAGGTATTTATTTATACGCATATCGTGACAGATCAAGGCATTCGGCTTGAATCGCATGGATATATCCCAGCGGGAGGGGAAGTATCCTGTACCCCCGGGTGTTTCTGATATACTGGGGGTCGAGTTCTCCGGGCAAGTCGCTGAAGTAGGTTCCCGTGTCAAGAAATGGAAAGTCGGGGACGAAGTATTCGGCTTAGTCGGCGGGGTAATGACATTTCATCTTGATCCATGGCGTCGCTAAACGTTCTGTGTACAGGGAGCATATGCTGAATATGTCATTGCCCCTGAGAGTCACTTGCTGCACAAACCCGCCGGTTTGTCCTGGGTAGAGGCCGCAAGTATTCCAGAGAATTTCCTGACAGGTGAGTGACTTGAACGGGAGCTTCATCATCCAATTGAGAGTCGTCTCATGAAGGAAAACAGCATACCAAGCCCTTTTCCTCGTGGCGGAAATGAACCGGGGTGACAACGTTCTCGTGCATGCGGGGGCCTCGGGCGTAGGCATAGCCGCGATCCAACTAGCCCGGTTCAATAAAGCGTATGAGACGATGCCACTGTATACTACGGATTGCAATTGACCCCCCTTTTACAGGAAGCACGTTATTGCCACTGCCTCGACGAGTGAGAAACTCAACTGGCTGCTTTCTATTCCGAACGGCGCAACCCATGCCGTGAACTACAAGACGCAGGACTTTGCCTCGGAAGTGAAGAAAGTTACCGACGGCAAGGGTGTTAACGTGGTAATAGACTTCGTTGGTCAAAGCCACTGGCATAAGAATATCGACGCACTAGCTGTGGATGGAAGAATGACACTCTTGGCCATTTTGAGCGGTACGTTCTGCCTGGAAAGTCGTGCGAGGAATGGTCGCTCTTATTGTACTAATGGCTCGCAGGTGCGGAGGTTCCGTCAGTGAACTTGCTCCCTCTTTTGTACAAGAGACTCCGGATCCAGGGCTCGACGCTTCGAAGCCGCTCGAAGGAATACCAAGCTGACCTGATTGCAAAGTGAGTTTTTTTCTCTGTTGCCTTCAAGGAGGGACGTGTAGTACATGTGCGATTGATGACGACTGTATGATATAGGTTCGAAGAGAATATTCTTCCTCATATTACTGGCAGCAACGGAACGGGAGATATACGCACGTATATCCACAAGGTATGTTCTCGTCTCTCTATCAGCCCGGGGCTGAAACTCCCGACTCGGTCTTACCCGTTACCCGTCCCTAAATTACGTTCGTCATTCTATTCTATTCCTTCACGAGCAGGTCTACCCTTGGACGGAGATTCAGGAGGCGCAACGGGAAATGGAAGCCAACAAAAACAGGTGATTGGAATGAATTACTGCCCTTGGATGTCACTTTGCTTATCTGGGGTTACGTAGCGGGAAAATTATCGCAGAAGTTGTGTGAAGATTGACTGTAGAACAAGCGAGAGCTCGAGGAAATTTCTCCTGGCTTCTCCCGGCTATCTGGGAATAGCCAGCAATGCATGGCACGAAGAGCTCTGGAACATGGGACCTGGATTGGCAATATACAGCTAGGCGTTGTATTCGAATATTAAGCATTTCCCCGACTTGCGGTCCTCGATCGAATATCAGTTCGGAATCGCACCAGAACTGAAGTCTAGGTAATGACACTCTCGACTGCTGTTAATGCCCCATTTTCCATCAGAAGCACAGGGAAAGGTGAGCTCCGCCGACTGGGAGGGCAATGCAATATTAGACCCAAGCCTAACCAGCTTGCACATCATCATATGCAGAACTGCAGGCACCATACACCAATTCGGGCCCAAGGCCGGCGGACACGGTGGGTCAGATCTAGGCAAATCTCCCTAGGACTTACCATAGCTATACCCGACAGCGTTAGGACGGGATTCGACGCTATATGATAGGCAGTGTAGCTACCTGAAACAAATAGTCATGATATCCACCCGAAGACTTTTAGTCATGACTTTGAGGGAATATACACGCTCGCTTTGCAAATCCAGCGGCGAGGCAGATCAACACTACATAGCGTCAGGGTGTTGCACATGGTATTCTGAGGGAGCCCGAATGTTTGGGGAACCCATTCAGTCGGTGGTCGGCGTACCTTAGCGGAATTTGAAGGAACGTAGGCAGAGAAGATATGTTCGCTGCGAGACACTCCCTTGTCCGGGTTTAGACCGCGTGTGAAGTTCAATGAGGCACCATTGAGCGGTGACTGGCAAGGCACAGTTCAAACCTCATTGGCCCATATGTCGGTAGAAATCTCGGCGTGGGTTGACCTCGCCAGGGCATGACAAGAAAACCAAGATGGTTATACTGAGACAAATGGAGTCAGAAATCCAGGGCAGCTGTGTAGGGCTGTTAGCGGAAATTGCTGGATAAATGACAAGATGATGTTACTGAGCTGTTCTGAACATCCCGCTGGACGTCTGCGGCTGCGGGGTTACACGTGTTGCTCATGATGCATGATTGGCGGCACGACCCCGGCCTCTGCCGGGGACTGTAAATGCAAACCGTATCTCGATCCCAATCTGGCCTCCGCAACTCGAGATTGAATCATTTCGTTTCCTCCATATTTGTTCACCAGTTTCAATCATTCTTTGGCAGATGCAGTTCCCGCGGAAAATATTGTATGTTCTGGATTGAACAAACAACGCTGTCCGCTTTCAGCCGTGTCGTCTCCGTCACCTATCAAAATCATGTCCTCGTCAATGTATAAAATAGAGGCATGTTTGCCCCCCTTGACATCCCCATCCAGCGTACCCCTCGCAGGCATTCACGTCGTAGAACGTCAATCCGTGGTATATACCCCCTATAGACTCCGTCTTTCCTCCCCGTAACCACCCAAGCATGCATTCCTCTGCCGCACTCAACACAGCTGTTGTACTCTTCAGCAAGCCCTCATCGTCCAATCCCCCTACTCGCCCATCAGGCTCGTCATCGTCATCATCGGCGATCAAAGCTGGGGCCAGCACAAATGCGCCAGTGTTCTTCTAAGAACACGTTCGGCCATGCCGGGGTATCATAATATAGGTGGGTTCTAAATATCGTGTCTCCCTAGGTAGTAGGCCCAACTCACCTCGTACTTGTTTGTTATTAGAGCTCGGGTCACCCATGGCACCAACTTACGGATGCCAATGGTGCTGCATACCCGTTCAGCCCACCACTACTCACATGCACACGTCACTGCTCGTCACTTCATTGCTACCACTGCCGTCCCTGATCGGCGATCAATTATCTTCGACTTTCGACTAATGATCTTCTCACTCGCCGACACATTGTCAATGTAATTCATGATTGACCAAAGGATACTTCGAGGTGACAGATAGATGTTGATGAGGAGGCTGTCGCTGTCTCGCATTGGACTTTGTACTCGTAATTCAACACATAATGATGGCTGTATTGTAATTTATTCCAAAGTCATTGAACGTTGAACTCTACATCCTAGTACTTCCGCCGAACGCCCCGCCAATATGCATTCTTGCCACAATCAGTCATATAGCATTGTAAACCAATGTAACGTCATACGACATTGGCTACAATTCGGAGGTCATTGGAAGCTGTTCACGAAAGGGCCACAGTGATACGAAGAAATGACGCAATTGGTCTTCCCTGGGCTGCGATTAGGCGTAAATCAGAGAACCATATACGACGAAAATGAGGACGCGTCCGTCCAACACGGTCTTGTTACCAAGCTATCATTGCAACGAAGGGTTCCTGAGATTGATATGTGGGATGCGCATCGCCCGAACTGATACTTGGATTTTCCTGCGAAACAAACCTAGGTAAGGCATTGCATTTCCAATAACTCCTTGGGCGGCATCGAAGGATAAAGGTGTAAAGTATAGCTGAAATCAGCGATTTGATACGTGAACAGGAAATGGCGGTGGTGATTGCAGCAAACCCCCGCATCTCGGCGTTACAACTTGAATGGGATGGATCTGGCCTTGGCACTGGGCAGTTTGCATGTGGGCATTCCGCCGGTCGTCTCGTACTAAGTGGGGATCAAAAATATGACGTTTGCTTATAGTAATTTTGCCGAGACAGCTCAGCGTACATTTGGCAAGTTGGCATTCTTCTGATTCCCATAGCAATG